>ML798431.1:314500-339989 GCA_009831015.1 Picea engelmannii
AAGAGGAAGTTACAACGGGTTCTGCTATAGGTTGCATCCCTTCATTTGCTCGATAATAATAAAGGAAGGACCTGGCAATTTCTCTGGTGGATGTAGCCCACACTGGGTGAACCACGTAAATCTGTGTCTCTCTTGTATTGTGTGTCTTCTGTGTTTTTGTTTCTGCATTTTTTTTATTTTATTGCTCCGTGGTCCTATTTTTCTAACACTCCGGGTGAAGTCCCGAAGTGAACGAGGACTATTGATTCGAGGTGGACGCGTGGCAACAGATCCAAAACTCTGGGTATGAAATACTCCGGAGGAAAGCATAGAGTGAAAGCATCGAAGCCCTGAAGTGAATCTCGACCGTTGATCGAGAAGGGTGCCAAGGGTCATCGATCTGGTCTTAGTAGTAAGTACCGAAGTCCCGAAGCATACTAGAGACATTGATTTGAGGAGGACACATGGTAGGAATCTGTGGACTCCAGCTAAAAGCATTATGGGAGAGCGTGAAGGTTGAGAATTGAAATCATCGAAGCCTAGAGTAGACAAGCAGATCTGGACAGTTTATTGAGAAAGGGGACACAGGACCGTTGATCTAGTTGAGAGGTAAAATCCCTGAAATAGAGGAAGAGTCATCGATTGGAAGGATAGGTGTCCATGGATCATCAACTCCAGAATATTGACGTACGGAGGAATGCAGGGTTTGAGAGTTGAAACTCCCGAAGGTCGGATCACGGAAGAAATCACAGTCGTTGATTTGGGAAGGTTAGATCTGATCCACAGAACTTGAAAGGATAGATCTGAACCATTAGTTCAGGAGCATCATCAATATCATGAGATCGACAGTCCCATTGCATTGCGGGGATTGAAGGTGCACGAACTTTAATTTTTTTAGGGCATGCCGCAATCAAAACCACAGTTTTTTATAAAGGACATGTGGAGGCTCGAGGTAAATTGCAGGGGAAATGTAGTTTGATTTCAAACCACCTTTGTTCGTGCCTACAATCGCATGGTCACATGATATCATCGCCCAAGGTCACATCAACAGAAGATAGGGGAAGGAGCTAGCTCTATTAGGCTCCACATCAGAGGTTACGTGTTGAAAATTCAAAAAGACTCTACGTGTATAATCCAATGATATTGATCAAACAGAATCTGATCAAATAGTTGTTGTTTCACTTCATGGTTTCTTGATCAGTTACGATTCATTTACACAAACTGAATAATTTTTCTGGGGAATTTGAATCCTGGTTCTTGAGAATTTTTTATGCCTGACCTGGGTGTTGGATATTTGGAGTGTAACAGATGATGAGGGAATGAATAAATAAATATGTCGTGACAGAGGAAGGTTGTTGTTTCTTGGTAAAACAAGTTGAATTGTATGTAATGAACATGACAGCATGAACAAAGTGAGAAAAATGCAGAGATGAAGAATATAAACTTGACAGAGCATAAATGGTGAAAAGAGAAGACTGTACGAGAACCTAAGAGGATGAGAAGAATAGAGGAAGAGTAGATGGAAAGAGACAACAAGTGGAGCCAAGCATGAACAAACAAAAGCAGAGTAGAATTGCAGAATAGAGAAGAAGTGGTAAGCATTGAAATGGTTGTATTATTGTAAGGTATTATTCAAGGAAAGTCTTATAGTCAGGGAGGAAGGGTGGTTCTGAGGAGGACTATGGTCCTCTGTTATTCAAGTTGGTGCTTGAATACTGGAAGTTGTAGCTTCCATATAGTTGTGGCTAGAAAACAGAGTGGCAGGGTGATGCTAGGGAAAACAAAGAGTTTTATGTGTGCAAGCTGGTGCTTGTATTAGTGGAAGTAGGTGCTTCCATCCAGTTGGTGCTGGAGATCGTAAGGATCAATATGATTCTTTCTAGTGGGTGCTAGAGAATCTGAGGGTTGGTGCTCTCTACAAGTTGCAGATTGTTAAAGAACATAAAAGACTTCCTATCATTCTAAGAAGAAGAGGTTTCTCACTTTATGGGTTTCCTCGTGAATATTTGTCTCTGTGTATATCATATGTGTGATTGATGTTTACTATTTCTGTTTTTCATGACTTGCATAATATTGATGATCACTTGGAGAAGATTAATAATGTTTTAATAGGCTTAAAATTGTTTAAGAATAGTAACAACTGATTCACCCACCCCCTCTCAGTTGTATTAGTAATTTCAACAATTGGTATCAGAACGAGTTCCTTTTAGCTAAAGGTAGATTAGTAAGCTTAAACATGACAAGTCATGAAGGAACTTCAACCAATAAGCCTCCTCTGTTTGATGGAACAATTTTTTCTTTCTGGAAGGTTAGAATGAGAACATACATTATGGCCTTAGGTGTCGATGTTTGGGATGTTGTAGAGACTGGATATACAAAACCTATTGTGCTAGCTTCCAAAGATGATAAGTTATAATTTAGCTTCAATGCAAAGGCAATGAATTCTATCTTGAGTGGGCTTGCTGAAGATGAATATGTAAAGGTAATGCATCTGGATTCTCCCAAAGAGATGTGGGATAAACTCATTAGCAGTTATGAAGGAAATGAGAAAGTAAAAGATTCCAAACTTCATACATATAGATTGAAATTTGAACAACTAAAGATGAATGAGGACGAAAAAATTAGTAAATATTTTTTAAGAGTTGAGGATCTTGTTAATTTCATGAAGGGTCTTGGTGATAAGATTGAAGACACATTTTTAGTTTAGAATATTTTAAGGTCTCTGCCTAATAGATTTAATCCAAAAGTTTATGCAATAGAAGAACTAAATGATCTTAAGATTTTATCTATTGATCAACTCCTAGTGACTCTAACTTCTTATGAAATGAGGATTAGTAAAGACAAATCCACCACTAAAGAAGACTCTTTTAAAGCAGACAAGAATATTGATTCGAACTTGGATGATATTGAGGAAAAATTTGTGAGAAGGTTAAATAAAGGATCAAGCAAATACCAAGGAAAGCTTCCATTTAAATGTTTCAACTGTGGTAAGATAGGCCATTTTTCATCTAAGTGTCCTCACAAGAAAAAGGACTAGAAATATGATGATGAGAAGAAATACAAATTTAATAAATATAGTAAAAAGAAAAGTTTTTGTGCAAACAATGACGACTCCTCAGAAGACATAGATACCAATTCATCTTGTGAAGATAAAGTGAATGATTTTATGCTTATGGATATGGGAGATATTAATTATGAACACGTAGGAGGTGACTTGGATGACGAAGAAGTTGTGGTTGATATGGAAGGTGAATTAATCAGTGCTTTGGAAGAAATTGACAGACTCATATTTAAGAAGATAAAACAAAAACAATTGTTGATGCAATTTGAAAAGAATGGTAAAGAACCAAGTGAAGATTTTGTTTTGTTAAAAGTAGAATTGGAAGAAGCAAAGAAAATAGAAGATATTCTAAAACAAAAATGAGCAACGAAGAAGGTAAGATGTGAAGCTCTGGAATCTGAAGTAGTGGCTATCAAAAAATATCTAGAGAAATTTCAAGCCTTATACCATCAAAATCTGACAAGCATTAAAGCCTCAGAAGGATTAGCCACCATTCTGAATCAGCAAAGGAATCCAAAGTTGAAAAATAGTTTGGGTTATGAAGAATGATCAAGTTGTGGTCAACCAAGCAACAAAGAATCCATCAAGTTTGTCAAATCTACAGTGATTGACAACAACCATTCTGCAAAAACAAAGGAAGATAATTAGCCACCAAGGAGTGAAAGAAAAAGTACCAGAACCAAATCTGTAGAACAAAGAAATAAAACAAACGCACCCTCTGCTCAAAGAAATCATCAGCATGGAAGAAATCAACCCGCTGAAAGAAGACAACAATTTTCCAGGTATAAAGGATTTTTCTATGGATATTTTTTTTCCTGTTCTAACTTTGGTCAAAAAGATGTAAATTGTTCTTTAAGATTTAGATATGAGCAATAAATACACTCAAGGAATAAATATTTTCCACAACAAAGAATGAGACACCCAAGTAAAAAACAACCACAGACTGCAAATCATGTGATGGGTGGAAAAAAGACACAGGTTAAGCATAACAATCGTTATGATCCTTTATTCAATGAACCTGAATGTTACACCTACCATAATTATGGACATAAAGATGAAGATTGTCGCTTAAGGAACTGTAATCCATATTTGAATCCCTCTACTGTAAATGTCAAGGTCTGGAAGAAGAAAGAAAATGACAAGCGCGGATTAGTGTTGTCAGCTCGAAGACAAAAGAACCCCTGGTATATTGACAATGTATGTTCCAAACATATGTCTGGAGACAAAAGTAAGTTTTTGTCTCTAAGTGAAAGAAAATCAGAAAATGTAACTTTTGGAAATGATGCACCAGGAAAAATCAAAGGTAAAGGAATGGTAAGTCAAAGTAATGGAAAAGGGAAATCTCAAGATGTGTTGTTTGTAGATGGTCTGAAACATAATCTTCTTAGTGTCAGTCAAGTTTGTGACAGAGGATGTAAAGTTGTTTTCACTTCTAAAGATTGTAAAATACAATCTGTGAATTCAAGACAGTTGATTGCAAAAGGCATAAGAACAAAAAACAATGTCCATGTTTTGAAAGAAGAAAAAGAAGAATGTCACTTAATCAAGTATATTGAAAGCTGGTTATGGCATAGGAGACTTAGAAACCTAAATTTTGATCATCTAATCAAACTTAGAAAGAGTGGGGCAGTAAAATATCTTCCAAAATTATCAAATCCATATGATTAAGTATGCAAACCTTTCCAAATAGGAAAGCTTAATCAGACACAGTTTAAATCTAAGAACTTTGCATCAACAGAGAAACATCTTCAGTTAGTACATATGGATTTTTGTGGACCATCAAGGAAGGAAGGTACATGAAAAGAAAATTACTTCATGTTGATTATTGATGATTATTCTAGTCTTACATGGATTGCCTTTCTAAAAGAAAAATATGAAGCATTTGAAAAATTCAAAGTGTTTAAGGCTCTGAATGAGAATCAAACAGGAAAAATATTGAAGGCAATAAGGTATGATAGAGGAGGAGAGTTTAGTTCAAGGGACTTCAAATATTTTTGTGATAAACATGGGATCAAAAGAGAGTATACTATTCCAAGGACTCCACAACGAAACAAAGTAGTTGAGAGACAAAATAGATCAGTTCAACAAATGGCAAGATTAATGATGAATGAAAGGAATAATTTCTCAGACATATTGGGTAGAATCAATTCATATAGTTGTACATATTCTTAACAAAGCTCATCTCAGGCCACAAATCGACAAGACTCCTTATGAACTATGGTTTGGAAGACCTACTTCAATTAAGCATTTTAAAGTCTTTGGAAGCAAGTGTTATATCAAGAACAATGATGAAAATCTTGGCAAATATGATGACAGGGATGATGAAGGTATCTTCTTAGGGTATGCTACAAACAGTAAAGGATATAGATTCTGTAATAAAAGGCTTCATAAATTGGTTGATTGTATTGACATAAAAGTTGATGAAGAAATCCCGGTACGAGATGTAAGCAGTGTTGAATCAACAACAAAGGATATAGTTGAAGTTGAAGATGAACAGGTCCAAGGATTAGAAAGAGAAGAATCTGAGTCAGATGAAGATATAAATACTAAAAAAGACTCAAATCAACAGACAACATCAAATCCTCCCTCCATAATTACTCAAAAGAATCATCGTGCAAGTCAGATAATTGGTGAGAAAGACAAAGGTGAACAAACCAGGAGAAGGATAATCAAAGACACCGAGCAATCACACATATCCTTCATATCCATGGTGGAACCCAAGAACTTTAATGAAGCCAGTAAATATGTAAATTGGTTAAAATAAATGAATGAGGAATTGGATCAGATTGAGAAGAAAAATACTTGGGAGCTTGTTCCTAGACCTGTAGATAAGAATGTAATTGGATCCAAATGGGTGTTTAAGAATAAAATTAATGAACAAGGACAAATTTTCAAGAATAAAGCCATATTGGTCTGTAAGGGGTATGCACAAGTTGAAGGATAGGATTTTGATGAAACCTTTGCACCAGTGGCAAGATTGGAAGCCATTAGAATATTTCTTGCCTATGGATGTCGTAAGAACATTAAAGTATATTATATGGATGTTAAGTCATCATTTTTTAATGGAGATCTATAAGAAGATGTATATGTGGAGAAACCTAAAGGATTTTCACTGATAGATAATCCTGACCATGTCTGTAAGTTGAAAAGGAATTATATGGACTGAAACAGGCACCAAGAGCCTAGTATTATAGACTGGACAAATTTCTATAGGACAAAGGGATCAAGAAAGGTATTGTTGATAGTAACCTATACGTTAAGTCTGAAGGTGATGATTTATTAGTTGTTTTGGTTTATGTAGATGACATTATTTTTGGATGCACCAATGACCCTTAAGTTCAGTGGTTTGCTAATTCTATGGAAACTGAGTTTGAGATGTCCTTGACAAGAGAACTGTCATATTTTCTTGGTTTACAAATGAATCAAAGTTTTGCAGGGCTATTTATCTCTCAAGAAAAGTATTTTAAAGAGATGTTGAAGAAGTTTCATATGGAAGATTCCTCTCATGTTAGTACACCTATGGTGGTTGGTTGCAAGCTCAGTATAAATGATATTTCACCTAATGTTGATCAAAGAACATATCGATCAATGATAGGCAGCCTTTTGTACATCACAACATCTCATCATGATATGATGCAAGTTGTTGGAATGGTAGTTCGTTATCAGTCTGGTCCTAAACAAAGTCATTTAGCAGTTGTCAAAAGGATATTCAAATATTTGAAGGGTACAATGACTTATGGTCTCTGGTATCCTAAAAATCATAATTTTCAATTAACTGCATACTCAGATGTTGATTGGGAAAAAAATTTGGATGAGAGAAAGAGCACCAGTGGAGGTGCATCCTTCTTAGCTGATTCGTTAGTAGCATGGCTTAGTAAGAAGCAGGGATCCATTTCATTATCAACTACAGAGGAAGAGTACATTTATACTGCTACTTGCTGCACTCAGATGTTATGGATGATATATGAATCTTATTCTCCTTCAAAGACTAAGCATATACCAATAAAGTATCATTTTATCAAAGAGAATTTTACAAATAGAGTTGTTCACCTGAATTATATTCCTTCCACAGAAAAGATAGTTGATATATTCACTAAACCGCTTGCAAAATATCAGTTTGAGTATCTACGCCAGAAGTTGGGCGTCACCCTGTTATCAAGTTAAAACACTCCATCTAACTAGGGGGAGAGTTCTCATTGTATCTTTGTTCAGGGGGGGAACAGAGTCACTCTCAGTTTTATTTGACATTGATGTCAAAGGGGGAGAAAAGGCGTGGTCTAGATGCTACAGTTGGAAGTCTAAGCAAGAATAGTGCAGCCTTTCATGGTTGCCATCAATGCCAAAGAGGGAGATTGTTGGCATGTTTTACAGGAAAAGTGTGATTTTCATTGATGGAAAGAACAAAAGTGACGATGGAAAACAGGAAAAGCATAAGATCAGGAGGAGAAGAGAACAATATGCAAAGATAAAAGCTCAGAAGGGAAAGCACAATACATAAACGTGATTAGGATCAAAATCCTTGATCATGGATTTGCTTCGAGAGTCTTCTCAACCATTGGATCACCGATCCAGAGGTTCAACAAGAGAGGGATATTGCCAAAGTTTCGAAGTCCCAAAGTGATTTGTGGGCATCCATCATTGAGGAGGATAGGTGGCGCGAGATCTGCAACTTTGGAAGTTTGTGGATGGGAAGGAGGTGAAAATCACTGACGACAAATCCCGACCATTGATTGTCAAGGGGAGTACATGTCAGTTGATATGAGATTCTAGAGAAATCTCACTTCAATAATTTCTAGTTGAGAATTGAAATTCCCAAATCCCGGAGAGCCAGAGAGCCGAAGTAAATTTCAACCATCAGATCTAGAGGGATACGTGGCGATGGATTGTGAACTCCAAAAAAATATCACTTCAAGAGTTTCAGTTTGAGATTTGAAATTCTCGAAGCCTGGAGATCCGGAGAGACAAAATAAATTCTCGACCACTGGATCATCCGAAATATATCTCAGTCGTCAGATCGTCCGAAGAATATTTCAAGCGTCAAATCATCCAAAGTGAATCTGGGTCGTTTGATCTAGAAAAGACATGGCGTAAACCTGTGGACTCCAAGTGAAGTCTCAAATGTAATGAGGACTATTGATTTATGGTGGATGCGTGGAAACAAATCCAGAACTTTGGGTACGAAATACTCCAGAGGAAAGTAGAGAATGAAAGCGTCAAAGACCCGAAGTGAATCTCGACCGTTGATCAAGAAGGGTGCCAAGGGTGGTTGACCTAGTCTTGGTAGAAAGTGCTGAAGTCGTGAAGCATAATAGAGACATTGATTTGAGAAGGACACGTGGTAGGAATCTGTGGAATCCAGCTAAAAGCGTTCTGGGAGAGTGTGAAGGTTGAGAATTGAAATCGTTGAAGCCTAGAGTAGTGAAGCAGATCTCGACCGTTATTCAAGAAAGGGGACATAGGACCATTGATCTAGTTGAGAGGTAAAATCCACGAAGTAGAGGCAAATTCATCGATTGAGAAGGAAAGGTGTTCGTGGATCATATACTATGGAATATTGACGTACAAAGGAAATAAGGATTTGAGAGTTGAAACTCCCGAAGCCCGGATCATGGAAGAAATCACAGTCGTTGATTTGGGAAGGTTAGATCTAATCCACAGAACTTGAAAGGACAAATATGAACCATCAGTTTAGGAGCACCGTCAAGATCATGAAATCGGTGGTCCCATCGCATTGTAGGGATTGAAGGTGCCCAAACATTAAAAATTTAAGGGTGAGCCACAATCGAAACCACTGTTTTGGAGAAAGGACACAAGACACATGGAGGCTTTAGGTAAATTGCAGGGCAAAACATAGTTTGATTTCAAACCACCTTTGGTTGTGCCCGCAATCGCATGGTCACATGATATCATCGCCCAAGGTCACATCAGTGGAAGATAGGAGAAGGAGCTAGTGCTGCTAGGCTCCACATCGTAGGTTACACATTGAAAAGTCAAAACGCCTCTGCATGTATAATCCAATGACATTATTCAAATAGAATATCATCGAAGGATTGTTGTTTCACTTCATGGTTTCTTGATCAGTTATGATTCATTTACACTAACTGAATCATTGTTTTGGGGCATGTAAATCATAGTTATTGAGCATTTTTTATCCCTGACCTGGCCATTAGAAATTTTGATGTAGAACCCCCTTTCCCTCGTCGGGGCTGCTGACTTCCCAGTCAAGGATCGTTTAAGATACTGAGTCAAATCGACTCTTCAGGTCTTAGTTGGACCCCAAATCAACTTAGACATGTCATTTCTCCAAATGCATTAGTGATATGAGACCTATAGGCCCTCTCCTGAGCGCTAATAAAATTTAAACACCAAATGGGTGCTAGCTCTTCCCTAGCTAAGCTCCTTTCGTTACATGACAATGGCTGTGACCACTCACCTAACCAAAGGCACGTCATGATTTCACATGTCATGTGTTTAAGTATGAGCCAAATCTGATTCTTTGACTTCCAAAATTTCAACGTCGAGCCTAGCACGTGCTAGCTCCTCCCTTAGCCTTCGACGATGTGACCCCTCACTATGACCTGGGCCCCACCTCTCAAGCACTTCACAGTTTCACGTTTCGTTCCCCTATAAGGTTTGTTTACTCATCCTCCCGATTTTCGAAACCCAAAATCTAGGCTCCACGCACATCATATCAACGGTACAAAATCCATATGATCTGATGGTCCTGTTGTCTCCTTCATGTTTTAGGACTTCGCATTTTCAGAAGTTGGAGGATCATTCACCTCCTTTCTCCTGATACCCGATTTCCTGAAATCGCCTTGTGTCATATCAACAGTCCTTAACTCTCCATGATCCGACGGTCCATATGGCCTCGCAATTTCAGATTTCACAAGTTTTCACAACTTCTTCCTCTGGTTCCCCCGATTGCGAATTCAATGAAACGTTGATCTCTCCCCACGTTTCCCTTCTTAGTGGATAGTTCCGATAGACTTCAGAATTTTGTAATTTCATTATTATGCCTCTCCTGTGCACTTTCAAAGGGTTAAGATATGTGAACCTCTCTTGGATCCAATGATTGTTGGTCCTTCACATCTAGATCCGACAAACAAGATATGTTCTCTAGTTGTGTGTGTTCCTCTTGTCTAGACTCCGATTTGATGGCCCAGATTTCTCCATGCAGCTGATCTAGCAGTTGTTGTAGCTCCTCCTCCTGAGCTTCCAGATCTGTGCACTCCTTGTAGCATATTCTTACACAAGACTTTGTTCTTGTGGGTGACTATGCACACCTTGTAGCAATCGCTTTGCACTCCTTGCAAAGGGAAAGTTTCATGCTAACTCTTCTGAGCTTCAGAATCGAAACAGACCCCGTCAACACACTCCTTGTGTTTTGTGTGCACACCTTGAACTCACTCAACAGAAGAGAAACAATTGAAACTTATATTTCCATTCACAGTTTCATCCATTCATAACAAAATTCATTCATTTATGAGAATCCAATAATAGAGAATTGCAATAAGTAACAATACTATGCATTTGGGTCAATTTTCCTCTGTCATATTCATTCAAAAGTAAATGGATACAACTAATATCAAAACAATAACTTAAAAATTAGAAAATTCCTACTAACTCTCAGCAGCCTCATTTGGGCGTACAAAACCTCTATTTATCTCAGAGGGTCCTTTCGATTCCCCCCCGACTACTCGTCTATGCGAAAAATAAATAAAAAAACTAACTGCTACCTAAGTTCAGTTACATTCAAGACTCGGAGTGAAACTCCCATATCACTCATGATCAGTCGTTCCTAAGAGTTTCATATTCTTCTGTTTTTTCAACCATCTCCAAAAGATTCGTCGTAACTCCCAGCGTTTGAGATTCTGAAATGATTCTTAGGCGCTGAGTTGTCCTGCCATGGGTTCTCGCTGTCGATGCTCCTACATCATACTCCCCCTAAACAAAAAAAATCATGGACTCCTATCCATGATCTCTTGCACTGACTTTCCATGCTTCTTGATATTAGCTTCATTTTCCCACTGAACCTTCTCTTAATTTTATGCTTCCTCTGTGTCATCTTTCATGTAAGGATGCAGCTCTGAAACGTTGAATATGGGTGATATGTCCACATCATCTGGAAACTCAATCTCATAGGCATTTGCATCAAATTTCCTTAAGATCTTACATGGTCCCATCTTCTTCATTTTTAATTTGTTATATGTTCCCCTAGGGAACCTTTCCTTTCTGAAATGTGCCAGAACCCGCTCTCCTACTTCAAATTGAATCTCCCTGCAATTTTTATCAACTATGCACTTGTATTCTTGGCTAGAGTTCTACAATTGTCCTCTAATCTAGCTATGGAGTTTCTGCATTTTTGTAGCAAAGTCTTCTGGTCCAATGCTCTTGATCTCACTTTGTTCTAAGTCTCTCAACTAAGATACTCCCTTGGGTTGCATTCCATACAATATTTGGAATGGGCTCTTTCCATTGCTTCTATTTGGTGAGTCGTTGTATGAAAATTCTACTTGTGTTTGAATCTAATCCCATTGATTATGATGTTGAGTGACCAGAGTCCTCAACAAGTTTCCCAAAATTTTGTTTACCACCTTAGTCTATCCATCTGTCTGAGGTTTACAAGATGAGATGAAGGACAGATTCATCCCCAACTTCTTCCACAGTGTTCTCCAAAAATGACCAACAAATTTTGTTTCTCTGTCTGAGACAATGCTCCTAGGTAGGCCGTGAAGTCTCACAACTTCCTTGAAAAATAGATTTGCAACATGAGTTTCATCACTGGTCTTATGAAATGGGATAAAGTGTGCCATATTTTAAAATCTATCCACCACCACAAATATGGAATCATGTCCTATTTGCGTTCTTGGCAGTCCCAACAAAAACGCCATGCTTATTGCATCCCAAGGCCTCTCTGGTATCGAAAATGGTTGATACAATCCAGTGTTCTATCTTTTTCCTTTTGCATGTTGGCAGATTCTACATCTGTTCAAAAATTTTATCACTTCTGTCCTCATACCTGGCCAACTATATGAACTTCTCACATGTGCAAATGTTTTATCATGGCTGAAATGTCCATCCAATCCTCCATTATGCTTCTCCTTCAAAATTTTATCCCTCATTGAGAATTTTGGTATGCACAAATGATTTCCCTTGAACAACAATCCTTCTTGACCCATGTATTCAACCCACTAGCTCCTGTCTCTCAACACAGGATTTTCACATGCTTCGTATGCTTCCTTGAAATATGCATCATCTCAATACATATCCTTTAGGTTTTCAAACCCCAAAGTCTTTACCTAAAATTACTGAATCAAACATCTCCTGCTCAATGCATCAACAACTTTGTTAGCATTCCCAACAATATGTTTTATGACAAAAGTAAAATTCTGCATAAACTCAATCCACTTTGCATGCTTCTGATTCAATTTTTCATGTATGGTTATGAATTGTAAGGCTTGGTTATCGATATACAAGACAAATTCTCATGGGACAAGGTAGTGTCTCCACTTCTTCAGGGCTTGAATTATGGCATAAAACTCCTTGTCATATGTGGAGTATTTCCTCCTAGTCTCGTTCAACTTTTCACTAGCTCAAAACAGCTCCAATTGCAACTCCACTTGCATCGCATCTCACCTGAAATGTCTTTTCAAAATTTGGCAAGACTAGAATTGGTCGTTCTGTTATTTTATCCTTTAGTAATTTAAATATCCTCTCGGCCTCCTCTATCCATTTAAAAGACTTGTGCTTCTTCTTCACTGTATCCATCATTGGTGCACAAATTCCACTAAAATCTCTGATGAATTTCCTATATAAACTTTCTAATCCATGGAATATTCTTACCTCAAACATGATTCTTGGTGATCACCCTTTGTTGATTTCTCTCACTTTTTTTGGATCTATCTTTAGTTCATTTGAAGAGATCACAAAACCCAAGTAAATGAGTTATGTCTTCATAAAAGATAACTTCTTCAGATTTATCAGCAGTTTCTCCTGTTGTAGTCTCCTCATCACTAGTGACAGGTGCCTCTAATGCTCCTCTTTAGTCTTGCTAAAGATCAATATATCATCCATATATACAACCACAAACTTGCCAATGAAATCTTTCAGTATTTCATTCATCAACCTCATAAAAGTGCTTGGGGAATTTGTTAATACAAATGGCATAACAAGCCACTCATACAAACCTTCATTTTCCTTAAATTTTGTCTTCCATTCATCGCCCTCTCTCATTCTTATCTGGTGATATCCACTCTTCAAATATATCTTAGAAAATAATTTTTCTCCACTTAAACAGTCCATTAAATAATCCATTCTTGGAAAAGGGAGCCTATACCTGATGGTGATCTTGTTAATGTCTCTCGATTCTATACACATTCTCCATCCTCCATCTTTATTTGGGCTCAACACAGTTGGCACTGCGCATGGAATCAATCTCTGTCTGACCAAACCTTTGTCTAACAATTCCTGGACTTGGTTCTTTACCTCCTCATTCTCTCGAAATATAAGCCTGTATGCTACTTTTTTCGGAAGACTTTCTCCTGGTATCAGATCAATATGATGGATGATACTTCTGATGGGTGGCAATGAGTTAGGAAGCTCATCCACCACTATGTTAGCAAAATTATCCAACAATTCCTAAATTTCTTCTGGAAAATAATCCATTGAAGTACTTGAGGTTTCCTCACCACATAACACTGCATCTCATGCCCTTTAATTACTTCTTTCAGGAGTTCCTTCCCACTCATGAGAAGTATGTTTGTGTTGGCTTTCTCTTTCATTTTTTTCTCCTCTTTTGGCAACAACATGTGTGTCCTACCATTCTTCTCCAAGGTGTATGTGTTTTTCCTTCCATCATGAATGACATTCATGTCAAACTGACATGTTCTTCCCAAAAAAATATGGCATACATCCATGGGAACTACATCACATAGAATTTCATCTCTATATCCTCCTATCTTAATTTCAACCAAGCATTGTCTAGTAACCATTACCTAGTGTCCTTTATGCAACCACAAGACTTTGTATGGATTCGGGCGTGAAGTTGTCTCCAGCTCCAATTTCCACACCATATATGTGGATACTAAGTTGTCAGTGCTCTCACTGTCAATTATCACCTTGCACACTCTATATTTAGTCTTGCAAGTTGTCCTGAAGAGACTGTTCCTCTGCATTGGTTTTTCAACTTTTGCCTCTAGTTTTAAGAGAACTTTTCTCAACATCATAGTTGTTCCATCCTCTACTCCTTATGCTTTAACATTTATTCTCTGTGATTCCTAAATGTGAGCTTCACCTTCTCCTTATTTATTTCTCTCGGGACATTCCCAAGACTTATGTCATGCCTTTCCACATGTGTAACATATCACTTATCCTCCTCTGCCTCTTCCTCTTCCTCTGGAAGAACTTATTCCACCATCTTGTCTTCCTCGGGAAGTTACTCCTCTTTTTGAGTGACTATGTGGTTTCTCAGCCTCATCCTTGGATTTATGTGCATTGTCATGGGAAACTCCCTTGCCTTTGTTCAGAGCTAGGTTTCTACCTCTGCCTTGTTGGTTTTGTTTTCTGGCCAACTTCTCCTCTGCCTTCAGTGTGAACTGATAATAATCCTCCACAGTCCTTACTGACATCATGTTGATCTCATCCTGGATTTCATACCGCATGCCATTTATATACCTGGAAATGTTTTCTTCATCCTTCTCCCTTTGTCTAGTTCTAATGTTCAGCTTTTAGAACCCCTCTGTGTACTCTTTAACTTTCATACCCTTCTGCATCAGGTTTTGTAGCTTCCTAAACAAATTGATTTGATAATATTTGGGCATGAATTTAGCCTTCATCTTGGCTACCATTCTGTCCCAATTCTTTATCTTTTGTTTTCCTTTGCTCCTCCTCTCAGCCTATAGTTCATCCCACCACAGTGATGCATGCCCTTTTAGTTTAGTGATATCATGTCTCACCCTTTTCTCCTCATCGAAGTCTTCATAATCGAAATATTTGTCCATGGACCTTATCCAATCCAGCATCTCTTCAGCATCCAAATTACCTTCGTACATAGGGACCTCTATTTTGTCTCTAGCTCCCAATCTGACAACTTCTCTCAGCAAGTGTTATTCAACAACATTTTCTCCTACAACTTCTTCGACCTCTACCTCTTCACTCTCTGCATCGCTGGTGTATCCAACATCAGGTGATCTCCTTTGCATTTCCTCCATCGCCTCCAATATTGTATGAAGTTCTCACATTTCCCTTTCTACAACCCAATTGGCTAAAGGTGGCTCCACTCATCTTCTTGGTGGCATTGTGTTGACTATCTGTCACACACATAGTAAAAATTTGAGTTATTTTGTACCCTCTCCTTTGCATGTTGTCTGCAAGAAAAATTATGATCTAATACCACTTGATGCAGACCCCCTCTTTCTCTCGTCGGGGTTGCTGAACTCCGGGTCAAGGATCGATCAAGATACTAAGTCAAATCGACTCTTCGGGTCTCATCTGGACGCCAAATCAAATTACACATGTCCTTTCTTCAAATCCATTGGTCGTATGAGACCCATGGTCCCTCTCTTGAGCGGTATTCAAATTTCAACAACAAATGGGCACTAACTCTTCCCTGGCTAAGCTCCTTCCGTTATGTGACCATGACTGTGACCACTTGCCTAACCAAAGACGCGTCGTGATTTCGCTTGTTGGTTTTTTGCTTATGAGACAACTCTGATTCTCTAACTTCCAAAATACTGATGTGGGGCCTAACGCATGCTAGCTCCTCCCTTATCCTTTGATGATGTGACCCCTCACTGTGACCTGGGCCTGACCTCTCGAGCACTTCGCAATTTTGCATTTCATGCCCTCGGAAGGGTTTTTGCTCGTCCTCCCAATTTTCGAAACCTGAAATATGGGTTCCACGCACATCATATCAACGGTCCAAAATCCATATGATCCGATGGTCCTGCTATCTCCTTCACATTTCAGGACTTCGGGTTTCGCGAAGTTGGAGGATCGCTCACATCCCTTCTCCCGATCCCCAATTTCGTGAAATATCCTCGGATCATATCAAAGGTCATTAAATCTTCGTGATTTGATGGTCCAGATGGCCTCGCGATTTCAGATTTCATGATTTTTCACAACTGCTTCCTTTGGTTCCCTTTATTGCAAATTCAGTGAAACATTGATCTCTCGCCACATGTCCCTTCTTGATGGACGGTTCCAATAGACTTTGAAATTTCATGATTTCATGATTCTCCCTCTCCTGTGCACTTTCAAAGGGTTAAGATACATGCACCTTACTTGGATCCAACGACTATTGGTCCTTCGCCTCTAGATCCAACGAACAAGATCTGTTCTCCCTTTGTGCACGTTCCTCCTGTCCGTACTCTGATCTGATGGCCTAGATTTCTCCTTGCAGTCGATCTAGCAGTGCTCCTCCTCCTCATGAGCTTCCATATCTGTGCACTCCTTGCATCATATTCTTACGCATGACTTAGTTCTTGTGGGTGATTGTGCATTCCTTGCAGCAGTCACTTTTCACTCCTTACAAATGGAAAGTTTTGTGCTATCTCTTCTAAGCTTCAGAATCAAAATAGATCTCGTCAACACACTCCTTGTGTTCGCTGGGCACACCTTTCACTCACTCAACATAAGAGAAACAATTGAAACTTATATTTCCATTCACAGTTTCATACATTCACAACAAAATTCATTCATTTATGAGAATCCAATAAGAGAGAATTGCAAGTAGTAACAATACTATGCATTTGGGTCAATTTTCCTCTGTCATATTCATTCAAAAGTAAATGGCTACAACTAATATCAAAACAATAACTTAAAACTCATAAAATTCCCACTAACTCACAACAGCCTCATTTGGGCATACAAAACCTCTATTTATCTCAGAGGGTCCTTAGGGTTCCCCCCCCGACTACTCATCTACTCGAAAAAAAACAAAAACTAATTGCTACCTAAGTTCAGTTACATTCAAGGCTCAAAGTGAAACTCCCAGAAGACTTGTGATCATTCGTTCCCAAGCGTTTGATCATCTTCCATTTCTCCAACTAGCTCCAAAAGAATCGTCATAACTCCAAGCGTTTGAGATTCTGAAATGATTCCCAGGCGTTGATTTGTCCTACCACGCGTGCTTCCTGATGATGCTCCTGCATCAGATTTGGAGTGTAACGAATGGTGAGGGCATGAATAAAACAAATATGGCGTGACAGAGGAAGGTTGTTGTTTCTCGGTAAAACAAGTTGAACTATATGTAATGAACATGACAACATGAATAGAGTGAGAAAAATGCAGAGATGAATAATATAAGCTTGATAGAGAAGAAATGGTGAAAAGAGAAGACTGTACGAGAACCTAAGAGCATGAGAAGAATAGAGGAAGAGAAGATGGAAAAAGACATCAAGTGGAGCCAAGCATGAACAAACAGAAGCAGAGAATAATTGTAGAACAAAGAAGAAGTGGTAAGCATTGAAATGTATGTACTATTGTAAGATATTATTCAAGCAAAGTTTTATAATCAGGGAGGTAGGGTGGTGCTAGGGAGGACTGTGGTCCTCTGTTAATCAAGTTGGTTCTTGAATACTGGGAGTTGTAGCTTCCATATAGTTGTGGCTAGAAAACAGGGTGGCAGGGTGGTGCTAAGGAAAACAAAGAGTTTTTTGTGTGCAAGTTGGTGCTTGTATACGTGGAAGTAGGTGCTTCCATCCAATTAGTGTTGGAGATCATAAGGAGCAATATGCTTCTTTCTAGTGGGTGCTAGAGAATCTGAGGGTTGGTGCTCTCTACAAGTTGCATCTTGTTGAAGAAGAGGTTGTAGCCTCATTTTGAGTTGGTGCTCAAAGACTGGTGATGTACATAACATAAAATACTACCTATCATTCTAAGAAGAAGAGGTTTTCTCCCTTTATGGGTTTCCTCATGAATATTTTTCTTTGTGTATATCATATGTGTGATTTATGTTTACTATTTTTGTTGTTCATGACTTGCATAATCTTGATGATCACTTGGAGAAGATTAATAATGTTTTAATAGGCTTAAAATTGTTTAAGAACAGTAAAAACTGATTCACCCCCGCCCCCTTCTTAGTTGTCTTAGTAATTTCAACATAATATACCGGCCATATGTCACATATGAAATAGCAGAAATACGCAAACCATAAACAATCCACTCCTCGACTCGATTCGGAGTCCAAGGAGGTCCATCGATGCCATCATCATTCCAAACCTGACAAGAGTCCTGCACGCTCAAGATAAAATAGTCAATAACACCTATCGACACATATCTAATCAAATAAAATATCATCATATCCACAACATCATCATAATCCATAAGCGAAACAATCAATCATGTAATGAACCGGATCACTTGCACACAAGTGTCCTCAAATAATAAGTCACATGAGGTGCGTGCAAGAGGAGGATGTTACAATGGGTAAGGACCATGAAAATACTTAAAAGTCAAATGTTACATAATCATAGATAGAATCGGTGCTTCCAATGTGAAACCAAGACTGAAAAATATATGAATCAACAAGGCACAATTTGTCATTGCTTTGACTCTGCACAAAACCCATAAGGGTAAAATCATGAAGATGGGTAACACTTTTGCTTGTTTTATGAAAATTTTTATTTTGTTTTAACAAGTTCTTCAACTTCCGGTAAACAAACATATTTGTTTATTTAGAATTTTACTTTACTATAAAAACAAAACTTGTGAAGACTTTTGTTAGCTTTCTACTGACTATTTTTCAATTTTTTTTTTATTGAGATTTGATATGTCAATTTAGCAATTGTTTGATAGTATGTTCCTTAACAATGAAGGGAAAGATAATGAGTTTTTTTCCCCCCAACAATGTATCCATTATTAAACATTTTTTTTTGACAAATGAAATATACTACAACAATCCACATAGACTTTGTTTTGTGATGACTATAGTTTTTAATCTAACAGATGGATATTATAATTTATAGAATATTTTGAAGTTGACCAATCTGAAAACGTTACATATTTTAAACACATGTTTTCCCCCACCATGTATCTATCTTAATTTTTACTTAAAAGTAAAATCTAAAAATACCCTTTTGAAGAGAACAATTTAATCATTATGAATATAAGTTTTCCATAATTTTCCACTGCATATTTTTAGAGAAATGGATTTTTCATTTCACTGAATCATAATCTCACCTAAAAATATTATGTAGTGATTGTTTTATAAAATTAAATAAAATTAGATAAAAACAATGAAAATGAAAACAAATTATATGCAATGAAAGTAGATTCAATTTTTAAAATGTTGGTGTCAATTCCAAAACTAAATTATGAGTATTTGTAGGAGTCTGCTACCTCCAAAGATCAAGTAATATGGAGAGAATTTGTAGTTTCCTGCAAACAGTCCCATTTTCAGGTTTTCGGTCGAAATATTCTTTCGGCCAAAACCTAGTTTTTAATGAAATCCATTAAAAATAAACATTTCAGCCGAGAAGTCTTTCGGACGAAATATGCTCACTACGGGAAAAAAATTTATCCGAAAAATATTGTACACAAATTTCGAGGGTGTCGTTCAATTTGACGTGCAAATTTTCGGCCGAAATATTGCTAGAAAGCATCGATTATTGACATGCTTATAAGGTTGATCATCAGTTTCTAATAGTCTATGGATTCTTATTAGATTTATGAATTAGTTTTCATTGTTAATTATGGGTAAAATCATGAAGATGGGTAACACTTTTGTGAGAATCGGGTCTCTAAATAGTTTTAGTTAATGGGCACAACTCATAATAAAATAATAATAATAATAAATAATGATAAGGGTAAAATAAATATTAACTAGTAGGTGGGACACCCTAATAACCTTTTATTTAATTTTCAATATATCCCCTTGTATCTCCATACAATAATTATACATTGATGTCATCAAATACCATTATACATCAATATGACATACATCCCAATCAACTCACATGAAACACTTGTAAACATCCATGTGGCTCCCAAATATTATATATATACAAGTGTGTTTATCAAAAGTAAATACATAAACTATTGTTCAAATCAAATGTTGCCATAGATATATCAAAATAACATGTCATTAAATTTCCCAAAATTATTGTTGTCAAAATATCCAAATATAACGAGTAATCATTATGTCCAAGATATACCATAGTCTCAAAAAAAAATAAAAAAATTGTCTCTAGTAGCAAAACCATCATAAAAATAACACTATGAAATCAAAAGTCATATTTCTTTTGTGAGGGAATTTTCCTCCACTCACTTTCCCGTGTTTTTTTTACCTTCATGACCTCTGAATTTGTATGTAAAAATGTTTTAACTTTTATCGGTGATGCCTCTGGATGTAGATGTCCAAAGGGAATATGTCTATCTTCATGTTTGGGGTGTTGGGAATGAGAGGTAACCGAGTGTGAAGAAGTCACTAATTGATTAGAGTTGAGAGAGTGGGTAGGTTGTTTTCCTTTTCTAGGCTATGGTTCTTGCATTTGGGACTTTATTTTTTTAGTGGCTAGGTTCAATGGGCATGAGAAGCTTCTGATGTAATATGTAGGAAAATCCTCTTAGGTGGAGGAGGTAATGGTAATCAAACTATTGGTCATACTTGAATGTGATTTTTAGGGGGGTTGAAAACATCATTCCAACGATCATTGGTTGGGATCTCAGGAGGTAAGGATACATGTGGCTGGACATGAATACCAGAGATGCTACGATGAGGTTGGAAGGGTGTCCTTTCGGGTGGAGGATATGGGTGAAACGCTCCTTGTCCTACTAAGTTAAGGAAACTTGTTTGCAACAAATGGTTAAATTCCTCATAGCCAGCAATAATGTGGATTGTGAAACAAAGTCTTTTATTTCCCTAAGAGTCATTGGACCTTCTTCCCTTGCCCCTATCTCCTCTTCCATGACTTCCTCTACTAAAGAAACTCATCTATAAGTACAATGATAGGTAAGAATATGTAACAATAACAATCAAGACATCAAATACCATTTGCAATAAACATAATTTGGAAATATCTCTATTTAACAACAAAAAAACATGCAACTAACCAAGACATACATGGAGGGTTCATCAAAAGAAATAAGTTCTTCTTTGAATCACTTCATCATTCTACATAAGTAATTATCATTAAGAACATGATAATTTTAATTAAAGTTGGTAATATGAGGGGATTTGTAATGTATGAAAAATTGAATAATGATAAGGAAAGTAATGATACATGTTCAAAACAACATTACATCCATCATTGATCATTTATCAAATCCAATTGTCATCAATAATCACTTCATACATACCCTATCAAAATTGAACCATCATTACTAGTCCTCCATCATCCAATAAATTCCTTATGCATAGGGGGGGGGGGGATTTGGATAAAATGAAATGAAATTGGAAGATGAGAATAGTTTATGAAAAATGCGTGTATGAGGAAATTGGTGTTGATGAGTCCCAAAGTCTCTATCTCTCACAATATCTTAAAACTTTTTTCCTTTGATAAATAAAATATGCCTTCGTTGTCCCTTCATAACATCAATTGATAAATAAAATGTTTAATTTAATACAACATGGGGAGAATAAATGAAGTTTTGAAATGATATATGAATATAGAAATTGAAGGAATAACTTATGGAAAATGGTAATAATCAAGGGATTTGGTGCTCTTATACAAAATAAAAAGTTACATTTCAAATAATCAATTACATTATTTTTTAATACCCAAACACCAGATTTATACTCAACAACCAACAGAGTCCATAACTCATAACAAAACATTTGTCAGCAATTATATACTTCAAATTAACTGAGTCAAGTCTAGTCTTGTTTAAATAGTTTTTATCTTGTCAAAATGTACATACTATAATCGACAAAATAATCAATTAATGTATCATTAAAACTTGTATCACCATATTGAATGTAATGTACCATATGCAATACATTAATACCTTCAACCCTTTAACAACCACACACCACCCTTTTAACATAGAACCAAAGAAACATTGTATATATATGATGACACTTGACATTGTATGCAAATTTTAGTATATGGAAACCATATATTATACCATATGCATATAAAATAATTCAACCACCCTTTTCCAAACATGCCATGTATGGAACTTTAATCACTTATGGTTGTTTCCTTGTGAGCATTAGGAATGAGAGAATATATTTATGGCTTATGATCCCACAATGAAGCCCCATTTTGAATTTTCAATATCACAATTGTGCAACATTCAATGAGTAAGGACTATGCAATATGAAAAAAATTAATTTTTATTAACACAATATTTTTCTTTCTTTCTCAATCAAGCGAGGAATCAAGCGAGGAATGTAGTTCATAATCAAATCAAAAGAAAGAAGGAGAAACTATCATGTATTCTCCATAGATTCAAAACGAGGAATATTTGAAAATAAACATTTTGTTTTCTTCTCTAGGGGATCTAACCTATAGTTAGATATTTATATCATGGATAAATAGATAAAATTTTGAATTGTACCCTGCAACCATTTGCAAGCTTTGTGGCTTAATTGGCAATTTTATGAGTCAACACGTGTATATCCCAAATACTCATGTACCTAATATACAAAATATACTAATAGCACCCATATCCCAAGTCATAGGACATGATAGCCTTGATTTGTCTTATGTGGTGGTTCAAGGAATTTTTCATAGCCATGTATTCCCAAAATATTACATTAGGGTTCAATCACCCTATTTCCTCCTATTGTAATATTATCTATTTTTTAATAAAAAATTAGAATCTTTCTAAGTAGATGATAATTAGTTAAATTATTTAAAATTATTACATTTTCTTGAATCT
Source organism: Picea engelmannii (assembly GCA_009831015.1). Classification (NCBI taxonomy): domain Eukaryota; kingdom Viridiplantae; phylum Streptophyta; class Pinopsida; order Pinales; family Pinaceae; genus Picea; species Picea engelmannii. The sequence goes on from ML798431.1 coordinate 337,368, forward strand.
AGGTTTTATTTATTTTTTAGATTAGAATATTTTTTAAATACTTAGTGATAAAAACTTTAACTAAATAGTTTATTTATTTATTTTTATTTTTTTTGTATTTGGTTTTAATATAATTTAGTTTTTATATAGTTTTAGTTTTAATTTTGTGTTTAATTTTTATAAAACATCGAATAACTTTATTAAATAAATGTTTCTCTATTTGTAGGGAATCGCGCATTGTAACGGATAAATCAACGTCCTATAATAAACCACGGCCCCTCCCAACTTTACAATATTTTACACAAAGGAGGTCCTCCATGGTGATATAAAGTTGTTTTTGATAATGTGACATGGCAATCATAGGAACAACCACAACCCCTCCCTTGGCGGATTCTAATACCACGAATGACCCCCCACTAAAACAACTTTCTAGTATCAAGGATAAGACACGTGGCATGTCGGTAAATGTATAAAAGGTGCAATATATGTGTTTTTTATACAACACTTTTATTTCATATATATTGTTATTGTTGGATTAATGAGAGGGGGGGTGAATCAGTAATAGACAAATATAATCATTTTTAACCATATAATCCATGTTATATCAATGTAGAATTATCATCCAATAATTGCAGAGTAAATAAACAATGAACAAATGAACAATCATACATATACATAGTACACTAGTTTCTTACGTGGAAACCCAAAGCGGGAAAAAACCACAGAATGATTTTCCTTATATCTCTTGAAGAATTACATTCATTGGAAGCACCAACTTCCATTGTTTTCCATCTTCAACTAGAAGGAGGCTCCAACCCCCTAGTTTCTCAGGCTACAACCTGAGGGAAGATCCAACTCCCCAATTCTCTGGTTATAACCAGAAGGAGGCTACAACCCCCTATGTTCTCCGGCTACAATCGGAAGGTGGCTACAACCACTTGTCCTTTCCCCATCCAACCGTCCTGATGTATAAGTAGAATGATGGAACCACTGTCACACTATCAATGTGAGATATACTTCTATAAACCTATAACAATCAACCTGTACCAAACAACTTGTACCAATAACCCGAACCGTGCATCAACCTATACCTCAACCTATAATCAACTTGTACCATAAACAAGTGCATCAACCATGCATCAGCCTATACCTCAACCTGTAATCAACCTATACCATAAACAACTACATCAAACATGCACCAACCTGTACCAACCAACCTGTAATCAACATGTACCATAAACAAATGCATCAACCATGCACCAACTTGTACAAATAACCTGTCACAACAACTTGTCCAAACAACCTATCACAACAACCTATCTGATCAATTTTATCAACTAAATAATATCTGCTCACCAATATCAATCACCAAGACAACTCTCAAAGATGTGCATCAACCAAGTATAACACAACAACTCATAATCATCACCAAGATCAATATGTGCTTCTAATAATACAAGTATGCTATATCATCTATAAACAATGTGTCAACAATACTACTAACAAGTGCCTCCAACCATGTACCAAGTATTTACGAATCATGTATCAACTACTCATCAACTTTGACTCATCAATATGTACCAACATCATCAACTATACACCTCATCTATGTGCCAACTCATCAAATATTTGTCTCAACCATGTACCCGACATGTACCTCAACCAAATACCCTCATCAATTTCATCATCCAAATCTGATTTGTAACTATGTAATAGACCTGGTGTATATGATCACATTCCTACAAACCTTTCTTAACTTTAACAACAAGAGACTAGCATTTTCATCAAACTTTTCTTTAGTCTCACATGCCTAGTTTTGGATTAGTCAACAACCCTAACTTGAAATAGTAATAATGTTGTACCTGTAATTAATAAAGATATGAAACTGATACACAATGTTCTTCAGTGTGTTTTGTGAAATTCCTCCAGGTGTCACTACTTGGAACCTCTCAGAAAAGGAGTTATAGCAAGAATGGCATACCTTGCTGAATTTTGGCTTATTCTAGAGAGAGACCTTATAGAGCATGCCCCACACAAAATATTTGTTGAATCGATCGGAAACTATTACGCAACATACTAAATAATGTACTATAACCAACACATTTGGTCTTACTGAATTTGGATCTGTTATGAAGAAGTTATGACGTTTTTACCCAAAACACCTGTTTTAGACTAGTTTCAAGACTAGCCACAAACCCTATTTTCCACGGAGTGTAACTCCAAAAATAAAATGACCCACAAGATGAATTTTTTACCACAGATATTTGGATACATTTCCTCAATGGAATAGAAATTTCACGGTCTGAATCGTTCTAGAAAAAAATATATTGAGAAAATGGTGAGATGACCTGTAAATAACATACCTTAGAAAACATCATCAAAATAATTTATCCTTCCTTGAATTTTGGCCTTCTTTTCTTCACCTTCCCTCATAAATTCATCTAGATATCCTTTGGTTACCTCAAACACCTAAATATATTCAATATTTTCAAGTGTGATATAAAATGAGAGAGTCTTGCCTCTTATTTATACTCTCCAAGTAGCTTCCTTAAAAACATCTTCTAGGTCACTTTGCCCACTTTCCTTATTTTAGGGTTAACCCACTTCTAATTTATCCATTAAATTTATTATTGAAATAATTTA
>ML798431.1:340039-364922 GCA_009831015.1 Picea engelmannii
ATTATTTACCTTTTAAAATCTCTTAAACCACTTTGACTACTTTGACCTTTTGGGGCTTCTAGATGACATATGAGGGTCCTCCAACTTCGTAAGGCCATAACTCTCAAACCGTGAGGAGTTCTGTGACGTTCCACATACCACCAAAAATGGAATGAAATGTACTATCCATATAGACCAGTATTACATGAAAATATATCAAAACTCATACTGTTATCCATCAAACAAACTTGGGTCCATTACCCAAACCTGGGTTCTCCAAGTTCTCATGGCCATAACTCTCTAACCGTGAGGAGTTATGTGACGTTGCAAATACCACCGAAAATGGAATGAAAATAAATATCCATATAGGATAGTTTCACTAAAAAATTCACTGACCTTCATCTCATTATTCCGCAAATAAGCATGGGTTCTCTAACCATACTTCTAGGATAACTCAATCCACAAAGAATCTTCCCGTGAGGGCTTTCACCATAAGGGGACCACTTTGGATTTCATCCATTTGTACTTATTATCAACCATGACAATACAATAATGAGTCATATTTACATCAAACAAACTTGGGTCCATTACCCAAAACCTTTGTGCTACTGGAATTCGCTACCATACTTTCTCCAAGGGTTGACATCAATCTAAAATATCACTCTCCAATAGTTGACATAAATGACAAACAACAATCCATACCAACTATTCATCAACCTAAACCAACTTTCTAACAATATCCCCCTTTGGCATTGATGGCAACACCAACATTGATGGAAACACTTAGTCATGATAACATTCATGCTTATACTCTTTATCAATGTTTCTATCTCTTCCCCTTTGACATCAATGGCAAAGGGTATCTCCCTTTGGGGCTATTCCCTCTAACTGAACTCTCCTGGGGGATACTCCCGTTATCTACATGCCTTGATTTTTCTTTGTGTTCATAATCCTCTGATTACTCTCTTTCCCTTCATATGAATAATATCTCCCCCTTTAATAAAGGGCATCACTTTGAAGTCATATCGCTCATTCTTCCCTCGTGATAATCGCTTCCCTTGGAAACATGCCTCTATGCTCTCTCTCCAAGCATTTACCTTTTGCATTTGATAAATATCCCCCCTTTTGTCCTGTTCATGGTGCTTCCTCGTGTACAACTAAGACATATAAGATAAGCATTCAAAAGTATTCATTTTGGAGTAGAAATGACTCCTAGTCTCTGGCGAAGATATTCAAAGGCTTCATGTGGAAGTGGTTTTGTCAAGATGTCTGCCACTTGTTCTTTTGTGCCCACATAATCAACTCTGATGTTCGTTTTTGCAACTAGCTCCCATAGAAAGTGATACTTGATTGCAATGTTCTTCGTCTTGGAGTGCATTACGGATTTCTTTGAGATACTGATGGCACTTGTATTATCACAATAGATTGGAATGGGCTCATCATACTCAACCTGTATATCTGTGAGATTTTGTTTCATCCAAAGAAACTGTGTACAACATAATGTTGTTGCAATATACTCTGCCTCGACTATAGATAAATATATTGATGATTGTTTCTAGCCATGATACTAAACACTCACCCAAGTAGAACACTACTCCACTAGTGCTTCGTCAGTCATCAATACAACCTTCCCAATTTGCATTACATATGGTCTGGATGTTTTCATATATAGTAAGCTACCAATCATTGACCTGTATTTCCTCTGGTCTGTAGAATTTGAATCATCATATTTTCTCAACTTGCAACTGGTTTGCATAGGAGTGGTATCTGGTTTGCAATCTTCCATTCTGAACCTCTTTAGCGTTTCTCTGATATACTTAGTTTGAGAAATAAAAATTCCTTGGTTTCTTTGACATATATGAAGACCCAAAAAGAAGGATAATCCTCCAAGTAATGGCATCTCAAAGTCATTCTGCATATCCTTTGGAAATTTCTAGCTTAACCTGTCATTAATACTTCCAAATCAATATCATCAACATAAATTTCAATTAATAAAATATTACCTTGAGTTACCTTGATGTAGAGGTTGTTGTCTGCGCTTCCTTTCCATAGTTCGTAGGGAGTTTTGTCATTGTTGTTTACGAGAATTAATCTATTTTGAATATGAACTGATGTATGCACTGCATGTGTCCGAAAAATATCTGTCAAATTGGAATCCATTAGCATTGTTCGAGCCATTTCCTGTGTAATTATCATCCATTATGATAATGTTCATTTTTCTTTGAACCACTCTCTGAACCAATCTATGAATCCATTATGTCGTCCACTATCATATATCTATCCAAACCTACTAAGTGCTCTTATGAATCCACCTCTGTCCATACTATCCAAGACTCTACTTGCGCAATTGTCCATAATGTTGAACCATTTATCACTATACTATCATGAAGTCTTGATTAATCTATCAAACTGTACTTCTGCTAACTGATTGCTCTGAATCTGTCTTCTCAAACTCTGCAATTTACTCAAAGGATGGTTCTTTGGTCTATCACAACTATCGCATAGACTCCCCCTGTCTAATATTCATATTACTTGAGATTCTCTAAGCCAAATGGATCAGAACAATTCCTTCTCTAGTGTGTATTCATCGTCATCTTCATTGGTAGATTCATGATCATATTCATTTGTAGATTCATTATCTCTCTGAGCTCTGACTTCTTTCTTTCTATCTGTGGATTCATGTTTCACTACAATGCTTGAAAGTACAATCTCTTGAACCTGTTCCTTATTTACATGTCCTTCCTTTCTTTCAGTTATTTTCCAAACCTTTATGTATCTAATATATTTCATTTTCTCTGTAGAATTTTCTTCATCTCGTTTTATTGCCAATCTTGTGATCTCTGGTACCTGGTCTTTGTTCACTTGCTCTTCCTGTTTTCTTATACATACTTTCTTATATCTGATATCAGTATTCTCTTTCATGGAAGTATTGATCATGCTTCTACAATCACTAGCTATGTGTCCATAGTTATGACATTTGTAACACTCAATGTTACGTGTGACCACATAGGCACGGTCTGCTTGAACATTTCTTTTATAATCCCTGCAATCTGCAACCTTATGCCCAAAGTTAGTACAATAAAAACAACGACCATAAAATAAATTTTCATACCTAGGAGTGAATGATCTTCTTTGTGGCGTAGTCCTTCTCAATTTTTTCATTGACTGATCATGATCATGATTGAATCTTCTTTGTGGCTTTAACATATATGGTATTCTTGAAGATGTATCTTCAATATTTTTCTTAGATTTTGGTTGACCATGATTCCTTACTTTGAGTACTTCTACATAAATCTTTCTATTTTCTTCATTCTTCTTTTCTAGCAACGTAGAGTGCTTCTCTTCATTCTCTACAACTGATGTGGATGTTTCTGTCTCTTCAACATTCTTGTTGAGCTTGACGATTTTGACACTTAGTGTGACAACTTCTTCTTCAAGATTCTGAACCTCTTCTTATTTCTTCATTATCTGAGACTTCATGACCTCTTTTGTTCTATTTGCTTCTTCAAGTTGGAATTTCAATGTAATTATTTATTCTTCCAGTCTTCTCTCTTCTTGACTAAACTCTTCGTCAAGTTGGTTTAAGTCATTGGTTCTTTCCTTGAGATGATCCATTAGTATCTTTTCTCTCTTTTCTTCTTCTTCATTTTGCACTGCTATGTTGGATTCTAAACATTTCTTTTGATATTATAGAGTTTCTTCAATTCTTCTGGCCTCTTCTAGTTGAGATCTTAAATTCTTGATGACATGCTAATATTTTTCCGAACCTTGAACACTTTGATTTTTCTTCCTCAATTCTTTCTTGGATGACTTGTTTTATTCTCTTTCTTTCCTTAGATATTTAATTGCACTAGTCATTTTTTCTCTGTAATCAACTTTTGCTTCATCATACTCTTCCTCTTCTGAATTTGTCTAACATGATGAGCATATTTCTTCTTGTTCTGTATCTACATCTTCTTTGGCAATTTATGAATCTGCGATGGGTGACGAACATATTTCATGTAACTTATCCCAAAGTTATTTGGATGATGAACATTTACCAACCTTTTCTCTTACAGGTTTAGGTAATCCTTCCCAGATGAAATCCATTGTTATTTTGTTATTCTTCTTCAATTTCTTCTTGGCTGCAGTCTTTTCCCCTTTTGAACTATCATATCCTATAACAACTGATAGCCAAATATAATGTCCCTGTGTCTGTAAAAATACGTATGTCCTTCTTCTCCATATCTCATACTTAAAATGATTATAACCATTAAACACTGGTAGTCCATTCTCAGAATAATCCATGATCTCCTTCCAGTGGTTAAACTGTTTCCTGAAGAAACCTCGCTCTGATACCAATTGTTGGATTACTGAGAGGGGGGTGAATCAATAATAGAGAAATATAATCCTTTTTAACCATATAATATAAGTGTTATATCAATGTGGCGTTATCATCCAATAACTGCAGAGTAAATAAGATATGAACAAATGAATAATCATACACATACACAGTACACCAGTTTTTAATGTGGAAACCTAAAGGGGGAGAAAACCACATAATGTTTTTTCTTATATGTCTTGAAGAATTACATTCATTGGAAGCACAAACTTCCTTTGTTTTTCAGTTGCAACTGAAAGGAGGATCCAACCCCCTAGTTTCTCAACCTACAACCTGAGGGAAGCTCCAACTCCCCAATTCCTTGGCTACAACCAGAAGGAGGCTACAACCCCCTATGTTCTCCGCCTACAACCGCAAGCTGGCTACAATCACATGTCCTTGCCCTGTCCAACTGCCCTGATGTATAAGTAGAATGATGGAACCATTGCCACACTATCACAATGAGATATGCTAATGTGAACCTGTACCAATCAACATGTACCAAACAACATGTACCAATAACCTGAACCATGCATCAACCATGCATCAACCTATACCTCAACCTGTAATCAACATGTACCATAAGAAAGTGCATCAACCATGCACAATTGATGCAGGAGCATCGTTCCCAAACCAACCATGCGCCAGCCAACTAGCCCACTCAACACATTCAAGGAAGAGAGGCACCAACCCTCTCTTATTTTGAATTTGAATCAGGCACATTTAATGTTTGTAAGGATGTTAGAGCCAAAAGGTTGTGCCTATATGAAGGCTTTAGATGTAGATATCCTTTAATAGTTGTAAGGTTGAGATCTAGATCCGATCTGGACTAGGCAACCATTAATTGTAAAATTCAATGTAATTGAATAGAGTAGGTAGCTTGGAGGGAAGAGCTCAAAGAGCCCCCTCATGTAAAATATCTTTGGATCTTGTTTTTGAGTTAGTAGAGGTAGCAAGAGAATAGAGAAGAGAGCAGAGAGGAGGAGCCAAGACTCTGTAAAAGTCTGAGCTTAGGAACACCTTATAAATGAGGCATTTTACATTAATACAACTTTCTATTGTTAGGACTCATGGGTCCTGAAGTCCCGAAGTTATCTGAGTCATCCATCTACAGAGGATAGGTGTTGCGAGATCCTTTCATATCGGGGATCCAAACATTGGGAAGTAGAGAAGGGAGTCTTTCGGCTTCGCTACTGGCGAAGTCTCGAAACGATCTGGACCATCCATCTGTGGAGAACACGTGGAGGATATCGGGGAGTCCACCAGGATTTCGGATATCGGGGATTCGAGAGAACAAAGGATCAAGGTCGTTGGGTTCACGAAGTCCTGAAGACCGAAAAACATCAGGATCGTCCAAGCGGAGGACATGTGGCAACGATCCAGGCATCGAGGAAATTCCTGAAAGAAGTATTTTGGCATTTTGACTATCGGGAATGCGAGATGTAATAATTCAAAACTCTTGACCCATAGAATCCTGAAAGAATCTGAGCCATTGGATCAAGGGAGGCTTTGAGCCGTTGATCTTGCTTGGGAGAAGTAGGACAAGAGTTTCAGGATTTTGGTATTTCGATATTTCGGATACCGGGAGTACGAGAGGACTAGGAATTGTTGTGCTAGGAGTCGTGGAATTCTGAAACGTGAATTCCCGAAAGTGTAGAAGGAGTGTTGTCGAGTTCCGAGGATAAGAGCCAGATTTAAGCATACCAGATATTGGGATTTCGGAAATCCTGAGGACATGAAATCCGGGCTCTTAGGAATAGATATCCCTAAAGGATCAGGGCTTTTGATTTGAGAGTGGATCAAAACCATTGATCCCATCCAGGAGTGAAAGGACTGTATCGATATTTCAGATACCGGGAAGTCTAGAGAGCAGGGACAGGAAGAGGAAACCTTGCATCAGGAAAGCCCGAAATGAGAAAACCTGAAGTTGTTGAGGAATAGCACGGGATGTGGAGGACGGGTGTATTCATCGGCATTTCGGAGTTCAAAACTTCAAGAGTTCCGAGGATATGAGAACCAAGCATTTCGGTATAAGAAAACCCAAAATCGCGAAAGGAGGAGGAAGCTGGGAAATAGGCATTTCGGCATTTCAGAAATCGTCTTTTCGAGAGTCTTGAAGACAGGAAGTCGAGCGCTTTGCATCGATGAACCTCGAAGAGGACTGCAGTCATGTGGGAAGGGGTCACATGGACTAATATCTGGCCCAGGGGGCTAATCACTATGAGCACCATTTCGGCGTTTCGGTATTTTAGTGATCAGGGGATTGAGAAGGCAGAGGTTCTCGACATTAGGACTCAGGAAGTCCCAAAACCTGAAATTCCATTTTGGGAAAAAGTCATAGTCGTGTTGAGGATGTGTGCAGGTGAAAGCTTGCACCTGTGGCATGCTTGTGCAGGTGGAGTTTCACGAAGGACCTGTGGATCGAATATTGAGGTTCCAGTAGGGAATCAAAGGAGCCGATCCATCTTGAAGGCATTAAAGAATGATCCTTAGACCGGGAGGTCGCGCAGAACCTGTTGAGGCATGGGGGGGTCTACGTCAAGTGTGGTATCAGAGACACTTTCTGTTTGTATACTGCAGACAAAAGGAGGCAGAGAAAGAGAATACTCTGATGCACGTCAAGTGTGGTATCAGAGATTGACTCTATTTGTATATTTTAGGCAGAGAGAGCAGGAAGGAAAAACTCTGATATACAACAAAGTGGTATCAGAGGCATCTTGCAGAGATAGGCATAAGGAATATAGAGTGATGGAATCTCTGTGGTAATTGTTGTAGGTGTGTAGCTGTCAATAGACAATTAGGTGGACTGTAAGGAGAGGCTAGAAGCACTCAGGGTTGCTGAGTGACAACAGATCTGTCAGGAGGCAAGATAGATAGCAGGCAGAATGGCTACTGAAGGTTATGCACGTGGTGGGAAGAAGAAACAACACCAGCAGGAGAACGCTATGAGAGATAAAGAGATCGTCAAGATCCGAGCGAGAATGGATGAGCTAGCATTGTGGATGTAGCAGAATGCTAAGTCGATATGGGTATACGAATGGCCCATGAAGACGAACGTAAAGTGGTTGATTCAGGAATTGGTGGTCAAAAGATAGCAGAGGCTGTTGAAAATATGGTTGAGGCATGATGAAAAACTCAACAGACCAGAGAAGAAAATGGTTCAGGTGTGTGAACCAGAGGATGGGACAAACATCATTAGTGAGGATGACATCTGATCAGCTGAAGATCTCAAGGACTGCCAAGATGGTAGAACAAAAATTTCCAATTGCCAGGTGGGCAATGAGATGAGATCACTACGGGATCTCATAGACTGTCAAGAGGACAGTAGGGAAATTTCAAATTACCAGGAGGGAAATGGGATGGGATCCGAGGATCTCATAGAATACCAAGAGGGTAGCAGAAAATTCCCAATTTGCCAGGTGGGAACGGGAACGGAAGTAAGACTATCTGAAAGTCTCATGAACGCAGAGTTGAGTTCAGATCAACCAGAGGAGATGATGGAGAGGGAGGATCAGAGGAATCTTCTCATCATTAGAGGAATTGAAATATTCCTACCACTTATCTCAGTTGGGGATAAAACCTGTGTTGCATATGCAACAATAGCAGAAGGACAACCAACAGAAACTGTCATGGAAGAAGAAGTGGAGCAACCACTGATGACTGCCCAAGAAGAAGAAGGAAATGATCATTCTAAGGAAAGGCTCAAATTTTTCAGCCAGGCAGCTGAAATAGAGATGAATGCAACATTGAAGCTTGCAGTAGCAGAAGAAGAAAAAGTAGACAACATGAGCTTTGCTGATCTATACCAAGAATTTGAAGCCCTGGAGAGAAGGGTGATGGTGCAGAGCATGCACATCTAATAGAAGAGGTTGGAAACTGATGAAGAAGATTTTGAGGTTGAGGAGTAGCTGGAAGCAGTTGGAGATATACCAACGAGAGGAATGGAAGCAACAACACTGTCAAAGATGATGGATGAACAACAGATCAGTCAAGAGGGGACTGCAGAGGAGAAATCTACAACAGAGTGGCATGTTAAGGCCACAAGAGATGGCATGGGAGATCATGTTGATCTGCCCATTTGCAAAAAGAATTTGTAGCAGAGGAGATTGCATGAATAGAGCCAGCTAGGATAGCAGCTGGACGAAGTGATCGAATAGATCAGGAATCTGATGATGAAGTCAACACAAGAGACTTCCAGCGATGAGAAGTTGAACAGAAGGGAGACAACAGCAACAACAACAACAAAGAGATGGAGCAGAGGAACATCTCCAAAGAGTTGTTTGGGATCCAAGAGGATTTCAACAACCAGGATAGAGAGCTCATGAGCAAGAGCTCATGAATTTTGTAGCAGAGGAGTATGATGCAGGAGCATCTCTCCCAAGCCATCCATGTGCTAGCCAGCCATCCCACTCAGCGCATCCAAGGAAGAGAGGCACCAACCCTATCTTATTTTGAATTTGAATCAAGAACATTTAATGTTTGTAAGGTTTTTAGAGACAAAAGGTTGTGCCTATATGCAGGCTTTAGATGTAGATAGCCTTTAATGGTTGTAAGGATGAGATCTAGATCTAATCTGGACTAGACAACCATTAATTGTAAAATTCAATGTAATTGAATAGAGTAGGTAGCTTGGAGGGAAGAGATCAAAGAGCCCCCTCATGTAAAATATCTTTGGATCTTTTTTTTGAGTTAGTAGAGGTAGCAAGAAAATAAAGAAGAGAGAAGAGAGGAGGAGACGAGACTCTGTAAAAGTTTGAGCTCAGGAACACCTTGTAAAGGAGGCATTTGATATTAATACAAACCAAAGAAGTTTTTCCTGCATATTGTCTGTATTTATGATGAATGTCTTTGTGTGTTCTTTATATGTTGTAAATGTATGATTAGATATGCATTTGCAGGGACAGATAGGTTCTGCTATATGTGGGTTCTTTGATTTCAGGTTTGGGGTTCTTTGTGGTCTCATGCCAAGAGGGTGTGGCAGAACATTGTGGGTCCTGAAAGCTAGTGCGTATAGTGCATTTCCAATTCTACGGAATTTGGACAAAGATGTGCTAGGAGGGCACACCAACTGAAACCATTGACTCAGAGGAATACCTCAAGGTTGGTGAATACCTTGGAGGTGGGACTATGTGGAGGAGGACACACTAGAAGACATAATCTCTGAGGAGTTATATAGAGCTCTGCCAAGAGGGCATTGAATGGGTGCATAGAGTGCACAGAGGAACTCTGTTGAGTTTAGGAGGAAGATAGAACTACTGAGGGTTCTATAGAGCTCTACCAGGAGAGCATTAAGCATAGGCATAGAGTGCTGAGGAGGAACTCTACTATGAGTTCATAGAGAAACAAAATCACTGAGGATTCTGGACACTCTGCCAGGAGGGAATTGAGTAGGTTCCAGAGTGCATAGAGAGAACTCTTGAAGTTCAGATATAGAAGAAGAGTCCAAGGAAGGATCTTCATAGGGTTTCTGAACACCCTACAGACTCAGCAAAAAGTTGCTTGAGCAAAAGAGTGCCAAGAGGGCATCAGATTCTCCATCTAGGGGAGAAGGAAAAGGGGTTAGTTCCTTAGAGGTTGAAGCTACAGCAAAATATCAGAAGAGATAGCACCTTCATGCGTGCAAAGAAATTGCAAGGAGCGCAGAAGTCAAAGAATCCTTTGAGGATTCAAGAAGAGAAGCTCAGGAGGGACAACGTCTTTGAGAATGCAGGCGAGACTCAAAGGTGTAGAGCTCGCAGAGAAAAAGCAAAGGTCAAGGCCTTTAGAATTTGGGAAAATATTCCAAAGTTCGGGAAGAAAGTGCATGCTCAACAGGAGGAGCACAGCTGCTGCCGGATCAGTCGAGAAGATCTGGACCGTGGATTTGTGTCCAAGCAGCGTAGGAAGGGCCCAGTAGAAGAACAGGTCTGAGCCGTCAGATTTGGGCACATGGACCGATAGCCGTCGGATCTGTGGAAAGATGCATGAGGTTTAAATCCTCACGCATAGAGAAGAGAATCCGAAAAGTCCCAACAGGGTAGAGGTATTAGGATTTTGAATTTCAGAAATTTGGAGGTTCAGAGGACGAAGGACCAGAGATTAGGACTCGTGGGTCCCAAAGTCCTGAAGTTATTTGAGACATCCATATACGGAGGACAGGTGTCGCGATATCCTTTCATATCGGGGATTCGGACATTGACAAGCAGAGAAGGGAGTCTTTCGGCTTCGCTACAAGAAAAGTCCTGAAACGATCTGGACCATCCATCGGTTGAGGACATGTGGAGGAGATCAGGGAGTCCACTGGGATTTCGGATACCGGGGATTCGACAGAAAAAAGGATCAGTGTCGTTGGGTTCGTGGAGTCCCAAAGACCGAAAAGGATCGGGATTGTCCAAGCGGAGGACACGTGGCAACGATCCAGGCATCGAGGAAATTCCCAAAAGAAGTATTTTGGCATTTCAGCTACCGGGAATGCGAGAGGTAGGAGTTCGAAAATCTTGACGCATAGAATCCTGAAAGAATCTGAGCCATTGGATCAAGGGAGTCTTTGAGCCGTTGATATTGCTCGGGAGAAGTAGGACTGGAGTTTCAGGATTTTGGTATTTTGGTATTTCAGATACCGGGAGTACGAGAGGACAAGGCATTGTTGTGCTAGGAGTCGTGGAATTTCGAAATGTGAATTCCCGAAAGTGTAGGAGTGTTGCCGAGTTCCGAGGAAAAGAGCCAGATTTCGGCATACCAGATATCAGGATTTCGGAAATCCTAAGGACATGAAATCCAGGCTCTTAGGAATGGAGATCCTGAAAGGATCATGGTCATTGATTTGAGAGTGGATCACGACCGTTGATCCTAACCAGGAGTGAAAGGACTGTATCGGTATTTCAAATATCAGGAAGTCTAGAGAGCAGGGACAGGAAGAGGAAACCTTTCATTGGGAAATCCCAAAATGCGAAAACCTGAAGTTGTTGAGGAATAACAAGGGACGTGGAGGACAAGTGTATTCATCGGCATTTTGGAAATTATAACTTTGGGAGTTCCAAGGATATGAGAACCAAGCATTTTGGTATCAGAAAACCTGAAGTCATGAAAGGAGGAGGAAGCCGGTAAATAGGCATTTCGACATTTCGAAAATCGTCTTTTCGGGAGTCTTGAAGACAGGAAGTCAGGTGCTTTGTGTCAGTGAACCCCAAAGAGGAATACAGTCATATGGGAAGGGGTCACATGGACTAAGATTTGGCCCAGGGGGATAATCACTGTGAGCGCCATTTCGACGTTTCAACATTTCAGTGATCGGGGGATCGAGAAGGCAGAGGTTCTCGACATCAGGACTCAGAAAGTCCCAAAACCCAAAATTCGATTTCGGGAAAAAGGTTGTGGCCATGCTGAGGCTATGTGCAGGTGAAATCTCACGCCTGTGGCATGCTTGTGCATGTGGAGTTTCACGAAGGACCTGTGGATCGAATATTGAGGTTCCAGTAGGGAATCAAAGGAGTCGATCCGGCTCGAAGGAATTAAAGAACGATCATTAGACTGGGAGGTCGCACAAAACCTGCTCAGGCAGGGGGGGTCTGTGTCAACCAACCTGTGCCTCAACCTGTAATCAACTTGTACCATAAACAAGTGCATCAACCATGCACCAACCTGTAATCAACCTGTACCATAAACAAGTGCATCAACCATGCACCAACCTGTACAAATAACCTGTCACAACAACTTGTCCAAACAACCTATCACAACAACCTATATCATCAATTTTATCAACCAAATAATATCTACTCACCAAGATCAATCACCAAGAAAACTCTCAAAGATGTACATCAACCAAGTATAACACAAAAACTCATAATCATCACCAAGATCAATATGTGCTTCTAATAATACAAGTATGCTACATCATCTATAAACCATGTGTCAACAATACTACTAAAAAGTGCCTCCAACCATGTACCAAGTATGTACCAATCATGTATCAACTATTCATCAACTGTGACTCATCAATATGTACCAACATCATCAACTATACACCTCATGTATGTGCCAACTCATCAACTACTTGTCTCAACCATGTACCTGACATGTACCTCAACCAAATTCCCTCATCAATTTCATCATCCAAATATGATTTGTAACTTTCTAATAGAACTGGTGTATATGATCACAGTCCTGCAAACCTTCCTTAACTTTAAAAACAAGAGACTAGCATTTTCATCAAACTTTTCTTTAGTCTCACATGCCTAGTATTGGATTAGTCAACAACCCTAACTTGAAATAATCATAACTTTGTACCTGTAATTAATAAAGATATGAAACTGATACACTATTTTATTCAGTGTGTTCTATGCAATTCCTCTAGGTGTCACTGCCTGGAACCTCTCAGAAAATGAGTTGTAGCAAGAATGGCATACCTTGCTTAATTCTGGCTTATTCTAGAGAGCAACCTTGTAGAGCATACCCTGCACAAAATATTTGTTGAATCAATATGAAAATATTACAAAACATACTACAGACTGTACTCTAACCAACACATTTTGTATTACTGAATTTGGATCTATTATGAAGTTATGACATTTGTGCCCGAAACACCTGTTTTAGACTAGTTTCGAGACTAGCCACAAACCCTATTTTCCACAGAGTGGAACTACAAAAATACACCAACCCACAATGTAACATCTCGCTCTGGTGCACTGAGGGAACTTATTCTTTGACACTTGTTCACAAGTGATCCGAATTATTATGTTATTAAAACTTTTGATTTTGATTATGCGGCGTTATGGGCTGATGACATGTTGTTTTTCCGCCTCAACATAGACAAGTGCTATTGACTTGGTTTTACTAAGTGTACGGGATTATGGACCTAGAGGATGTCGAGGCATCGATGGAACCCCTTGGACTCCAGATCGAGTCAAGGAGTGTACCATTTGGGGTTTGATTGTTTCACTTTGATTTTAGTGCTTCTGATTAGAGGATATGATATGGATATGTTCTGACATGATTTGTTGATGATGTAGGCTGATGATATCTTGCCAACCAGACTCACATATGGAGTAAATGGGTCACGCATGACTACCAGAGATGTTGATGGAGAGGTGTGGACAGCAACCCTGCCACAGCCTACTAGCACTACCGTCGTGGCTCAAACTGTAGCTTAATGATTACCTAGTTCGAGAGGACCCACTATGCCGTGAGGGCAGACTGTGAGAATCGCTCACGATGATTCTAAGGGGCACGTAATAAGGCAGGGGCCTTATTCCTTAGAGGCCCTTAGTCTCCCACAATTTCACCTGGCGGAGTGTTGACTCCAGGGGTTATTGATGTCTAACAAGTCAGTTAAGAGGCGAGTGGCACCCTTAAAGCACGTAGTGCATTCTGAAGGGCACGTCACGCAAGGGAATAGATGAGGCGAGTGGCACCCTTGGAGAACCTAGTGCATCCTGAAGGGCACGTCACGTTCTTGATGATAGAGGAATGAACCTAGATGGCCTTAGGATGAATAACGTGTTAAGAAATTTTTAAAACAACTTCCCTAATTAAATGTCCCACTATACAAAACTTTAAGGTTTAAGTCTAAACTATGCTGGTGGTAAAATTTTATCTCTCTATAAATATATATATATATATATATATATATATATATATATATATATAACAATAATAATAATAAAAATAAAAACCACATAAATAATAATTATGACCTTAGTTAAATCTTGTAACATGAAGGGAATAAGAAATTTAATTTATTCATAAAAAAATAATAAATCTGTTGGAATAAAGTTTAAAAGAAAAAGGGGAATTAATGGTTTTATTATTTTGATAATTTTAAAATATTAATTAAATGAGAAAAGGGAAAAAGGGTTAATTTCCACACCTATCGTTTTTGAGTTCTAATTAAAAAGGGGAAAGAGGGATAATATAAAAATTTAGGAAACTAGGAAAAGAGGTAAACATAAAAAGGGGAAAAAGGAGAAACATAGGGAAAAAGCGGAAAGTCAAACTTAGAAAAAAAGTATCTACCATTTAAGAGTTTTCTAATTTAAACTGAACAAGCAATTTAATAAAAAGGAAAATTATTAAAACTTGTAAGAGATTTGGGGACATCTAGGAGTGATTCTAGGAGTAACTCTAGGTGGGTGAGGGAAATAAAGATAATTAATTAATTAAAGAAGTTAATTTATGAGGAAGGAAGGGGATGGGTGACACTTGTACGAGGAGGAATTTTTAGGAAATTAATTATAAAAACTTAACTAAAAGAGAATTTTTGAAAAGTAAGGAGCCACAAAACTCCATATAATGAAGGGAGGTAATGGAGGTTGGATCATCTTCTGTTTGCGTAACGTTACGCTGCAGATATATCTTTTTAACTGATTTACTTGTGGGAGTTGGGACACCCAACTCGGAGAGGAGTGGTAGCTCAGTCTTGCGAGGCAAGCTGAGAGCTAGTCTAAATCTCTGGATAGTGTGTGTGACCCCTTTGCGGCTCGGGGGGCTAAGGGGGAAGAAGAGTACCCCTAGCATTGGCTGAGAGGTACCGGAGTTGTCTCGATAGTTGGCAAGCGGGAGTTGCATGGAGCACGCGGTCGTCACTCAGAGTGGGCGAATAGGCAACGAGACTCTATTTTCATTTTGTATAGTATATGTTGTAGGTTTTATGCTTGGATCTACTTATTAAATGGAAAATTAAAATGATGTTATTTTGTTTAATTTGATGACTGGAACCTTCTTTAGCCTAGCTTGATGGTTGTTGACTCCCATGGCCTCCGTTGTCCCTCATGTATTGACCACCTAGCTGTGAATGATTGTGTCCTTATTGGTTGTTTTCCTTTCATCCTTAGCTCCATGGTCCTCTCCTGAGCAGTTGGCCAGGAGCCTGATCTACGATCGTCGCCTTAGCGTTAAAAGACCTATGGATCTCAACGCATTGTTTTTTTGTGCGAGGATGATGAGTGAAGGATGCACCTATTAGTCATCTACCCTTGATGTTTGTCCTTATCTAAAGGTTTGCCTTGCACCCCGATGCATTCAATTAACCCTGCACTGTGATTGCTGGCAAAGTATTTCCTTAAACTTAGCTTGTTTATATTCGTCATTGTCTCGTTTTACCCTGTATTTATGTGGTGGATCAATTTTAACCAAACGTTGTTCTTGGAAGAATTTTTAAGTCGACGTGTATTGGTATCCTAGCAATGCACAAGCAAATTTTTCTTGGCCAGAGATTGAATTTTTTTTAATTTTCGACTTACTGTTCCCTATCTGCGTTGAACCATGTATTGACTGAGTAATATTCCTCTATGTTAGCTTGGCATTTTGACTGTGTAACTGATTACCCTCGAAAAATTAAAAAAAAAAAATAATGTGACTATATATGGCTGTCTACCACGAATTTGCAGGTGGTGTGTTCTCTGCCCCTGTCTGCATTGGGTCACGTTGAGTGTCTTCGCCCTCCCTTCAGTTACCACCATATATTTCTTGTACCAACAACCCCTTTTTTTTTTCCAGTTGACCCCGATTTTCCTTTTGTTACACGGATTTTTATATGACTGCCTTAATGTCCACGTTTTCCTTGAGGTGGCGTGTTGGTATATGACTGAGTTTTTGTTCATGGGTCTCGTTTTGAGTTTGCGGTTTCCCTCACGCAATCTATCCCACTCCTATTCACCTCTCCCCAATCGCTACTATCACGATTTATCGTTTACAGGAAATTTATTACTTAAATGGCTATTAGTTTCCAGATTTGAATAATGTACGGACCATGTTTACACAACGATAACACTAAGTGCACCATGTTTACACACTGACTTTTAAATAGCATTCTTGGGTAGCGATTTGTTTGCCCATTGGGTAGCAATTTATCTGGAGGCAACATTTTTTTTAATTGTAATCACGTTTACCCCTGTGTTCCTGCAACTTCAGTACTATTCCCACTATGATTTCCACTGCGAAGATACAACCATCCACCCTGCAAATTAAATGCTTGTAATGGTCTAGACGTAATGGGGACTATGGAATTACAGTATCAACACCATTGAAGTAGACCGCGACTAGTCATCAAGACTGGTCGTGATTATATTTTCAGACTGGTAGCATTCATTTAAGCGTGACTGTGGTTGTTAGAGTTGACCAGCGTTGAGATTTATCCCCTTTTGCAGTGATACAAAAAACAATTTCAGACAGAATTTCACCAGTATCTATGTCAACGATTTACCCTTCAGATAAATTCCTTCCATGTACAACGATTTGCGCTTTGGGATCTGAGTTGGATGAGTCTGCTTTCATTTATTTAATTAGAAATTCTTTTTTTTAATGACTCAGTTATTTACATTTAGTTGACAATGTAATTTAAATCTTGTTCATAATTAATGCTAGTTAGGTTAACCCATTATGTTGTAGATATTTGGTTAAATTCCTTCTGTCTAATTCAAATCAGTGGAACGTTCAGAATAATGTTGGAGTATAATATTACCACTAATTAAACTTGTATTGACGATATTTCCTCGCTAAATTGTGACTCCACTTTTATCAACTTGCTTCTTCAATAACTTTCCAACAGGGATGGCTAATAAGTTAGATGAAAAAGGAATGATTTTTATTTATTAAATTAGAGATGACAATGGTTGTTTATTGAATAGTAAGTTCCTTGAAAAATATTGATTCTAATGGTGACTTTTAGTTGTTAAGGGAAGGGATTTATTTACTAAAGAGAAATTTGGTTAAGAAGGGTTGGGAAAATAAGTTAAACTTTAGAATTTTTCCACTTACCTTGTAATCAATTTAAGCACTCATTTCCTTCTCTTAAGAATAACTTCTCCTAGAAGCAATTGATTAAACCTTCTCACTTTTGTTATCATTTTTACTACTTACATATTCAAGAGGAATTCCAAGGAATAATGCCAACGACTCCCTTGCTTATTGATGATTCTCTTAGGAACTACCTTCAGAAAAGGCTTAGTTAGTTTTCACGACTTAACAAGCATTTCTTTTAATGATACCACCATGTTAGATTATGTTAATCATTCACAAGAAATTATATTATGACTTGGTATCATTGTATATAAATTGTTAAACCTTTAATTTAGATCAATTCTTAATGCTAAATTAAATTAACATGTTGACCTAATTGCAGTTTATAAATGATTTCAATGATATCATAAAGTTGTAATCGACAAATTGAATTGTGACCTACTATCAGATTGTAAATCTATGATAAACTTAGACTGGTTCAGTGATCTGTAATTAATGTCAATTTAGATCATAGATATTGACCATTTAGCGTGGATTAATGGTTGGGTAGTTGATGAGGTCGTTCTTAGCTTGCGCTTCCCATTGAGGATAGTTGTTGACTATAATTAATGTTTGTACTTGGTTGGTAAACTTTTGGTGTGCTTGGTCTGCTTGTGTTGGGGGGGGAGTAGACACCTCTTTGTTCCTCAGAATAGTCGCTAGCCCTGAGACATTAAATGGTCAAAATCGATGGGAACCTGGGCTTGAGCGTTTCTTATGTGTCCTAGAGGTCCTAACCATTGTAGGGTAGGACGGGCGGGTAGTCATTCTTATTCTTCATCAATTGATTGTCATACATTGCTTCTAGGCGCTTGATGTGCTTCTTAGGTCATTATGTTGTTGTCACATGAGTTTCATGCGTCATGTTCGTCATCGTGTTGTGATGTAGAGTATAATGTCTTTATTACCCTTCTACACACGCACACACAAAAACAAAAATCCTGCACTTGTTATGAGAGGCTTGTTGTCGTAACTAAACGGGAGGTTCGTTACATATGGTATCAGAGTCTGTTCAACCCGCGACTTGGGATCGCTACGTCTTTCGGTGATATAATTTGATTATACTGTTGCTAATCAAGTTGACTTGTGTGTGTGCAGGTAATCATGGTTATAGGATGCCGCAGAGGCAGACAACGGGGTGTTAGGGGAGGAGGCGCGACGCCTCCAGTAGCATCCACGCCTGAGGGGTCTAACCCCCAGGAAGACAAGCAGGTTCTTGGACAGGAGCAGATAGAAGTTGGTGATGTAGTCGGAATGATGAGATCTTTTCAGTGCATTTCCAAGTCATTGATTAGTCGTTTGGATAGAGATGAGGCCAAGGCACTGGCACCTGCTGAGGTTCCGTCGCGCGCTCCGGTTAGTACTAGTAGCATTCGTTGTGAACTCAAGAAGGTCAAATTGCTCGAGTTCTTTGGTACCCCGGACGGCGGAGCCACTGAGGCATGGTTGGAGAACATGGCGATGTGCTTCGCACTTCAATATTATACCTCCAACATGAAGGTCCGCATGGCAGTCTTTCAACTAAAGGGGAGCGCTCTTCGAGGAGTTGAACATGGTAATCGAACACATGTCATGGGAATTGTTCAAGGAACAATTATGAGAGAGGTACCTTTCAGAGGAATTCATTGATTGTTAGCTCAATGAGTTCAATGCATTACAACAGGGAGGTCGTACGGTGCCCGAATACGAGGCCCATTTTATGGAGCTGCTTTGGTATTATCTACACCTTAACACTAAGAAACTTAAGGTCAACAGGTTCGTGTTCGGCCTTAACGACAACCTACATGCAAAGGTTAGGATTTTGATGCCTCAAACCTTTCATGATGTCATCCAGAAGGCCCTCATAGCAGAGGAGGAGCTTATCAGTGGGGGTCAGACTAGGACTCCAGCGAGACCAGCAGGGAAGGTGTCATTTGGAGCACAGCAGCATCAGACACCGGCCAAACATACACTGGGATATCGTGGCTTCTAGAGGGGATCCACTTTCACTACACCTCAGCGACCTATGCCTCAGCAGTGGACACCTTATCAGGGAACACAACATCAATAACAACGTCGACCGCAGCAGCAACAGTTTAGGCCTGTTTAGCAGAACAAACCAGGATTCTAGGCCGGTGGGCTGTCATCTTCTACTTCAGGTACCAGGACTACTGGGCCGAAGAAGAGGTGTTGGACGTGTGGGGAGCCACACTACCAACGTGACTACCCAGTGGAGAGGAATAGAGCATCTGGATCAGCTGGACCCACTACCATGGGAGATATGGGCAAGGCCCATTGGATTCATGCAGCGGTGAATAACCGCCAGGTGGAGCATCATTCAACTATGCTCGAGATGATAAGCACCGTCGCTGACCAGACCCTTAGTATTTTGATAGATCCCAGTGCTACAGAGAGTTTCATTTCTGGTGCAACGCTAAAAAGGATTAAGGTAAAGGTAGTCGAACAGGATGAGTTTAGCTTCGTAGAGATGGCTTTGGGAGCCAAATAGAAGGTTGAAGGAAAAGTTACGGACTATGTCCTTAACCTGGGAGAGTTTTTCAGAAGGGCCAACCTGTACGTCAAAATCCTAGGATCTTATGATGTCGTGATTGGTATGGACTAGTTGGAATCGCATGAGGTGATACTCAATTGTAAGATGAAACAGTTGAGCTTGGTCGATGATGAGGGATAGAGACGTGTGATTGTGGGGCAGAACCAGGGAATTTCGCTGAGGTTCATTTCTTCCTTGCAACTTCGGAAGAGCATGCGCAAGGGATGTAAGCTCTATGCGATCCTTGCGTTAAACGAGAAGGGAGTAGCGAAAGGTCTAGAACACCTTTCAGTGGTGAGAGAGTTTGCAGATGTCTTTCTGGAGGAGTTACCTGGGATGTCGCTGGAGAGGGAATTGGAGTTTACCATAGACCTAAAATCGGGACTGAACCAATAGCAAGGATTCCTTATCGGATGTCGACCCCAAAGTTACAAGAGTTGAATATGCAACTGAAGGAGTTGTTGGACCTGGGACTGATACGTCCTAGTGTGTCATCGTGGGGTGCACCTATTATTTTCATATGAAAGAAGGATGGGTCATGGAGGCTCTTCATTGACTACCTTCAAATGAGCAAGGCCACGATTAAGAATCAGTATCCGTTGCCGAGAATTGATGATCTGTTCGATCAAATTAAGGGTGAAATGGTGTTCTCCAATATTGATTTGCAATCAAGGTATCACCAGTTACGGATCAAGGAGGATGATGTCCCTAAGACCACCTTTAAGACAAGTTTTGGACATTACGAGTTTATTGTTTTACTGTTTGGACTGACAAACACCCCAAGAGTATTTATGAGTTTGATGAACAAGGTGTTCCATGAGTACTTGGACAAGTTTGTCCAATTATTCATTGATGATATTTTGATCTACTCTCGGACGACGGAGGAAAATGACGAGAACTTGTGCTTGGTACTACAATCTCTGCGAGAGCACAAACTGTATGGGAAGTTGTCCAAATGCTCTTTTTATCAATCGAAGATTCACTACTTAGGGCATGTCATCTCCGGCGAAGGCATCACCATGAATCAAGCCAAGGTCAAGGCTATCATTGAATGGCCTATGCCAACGAATGTTCCGAAAGTGCGTATCTTCATGGGTTTGGAAGGATACTACCGACGGTTCGTCGAGGGATTTTCGAAGATAGAAAATCCAATCACGGAATTGCAGAAGAAAAACAAGAAGTTTGTTTGGACCGAGAAATATGCAGAAGAATTTAGGAGGCTCAAGGAGTCGTTGACAACAACACCTATACTAAAGGTCCCTGGCATGGATGCGGACTTCTTGTTATGCACTGACGCATCCAAGGAAGGCTTAGGCGGAGTCTTAATGCAAGATGGACGAGTGATCACTTACATTTCGAGGAAACTGAGAAGGCATGAGGAGAACTACACGACGCATGATTTGGAGTTGTTAGCCATCGTTTATGCCTTAAAGGTTTGGAGACACTACCTTGTTGGACGAAAATTTGAACTAAAGACTGACCATTGTGGACTACAACACATCTTTACACAAAGTGACATGAACGCGCGACAAGGACGTTGGTCGAAATTGCTTAGCGAGTATGAATTTGAGATTACTTACATAAAAGGCATAGTGAACTGAGTGGCAGACGCATTGAGTCGGAGACCACACATATTTTTAGTGCTACCTCTTTAGACGAATCTACATGAAACGATTCTAACTTTACAGCATGACGATGACTAGTACAAAGAAGTCCAGGGTTTTATCGGACAAAACACAATGATGGTACCACGATTTGAGGGATTTTCATTTGATAGAAATGGTTTATTGAGGTTTAAAATTTGGATCTACGTACCGCCAAACAACGAGTTGAGGATGTTGATCCTAAGCGAGGCTCATAAAGCAATATACATGGCTCACCCAAGAGTCACGAAGATGAGGGAAGACCTTAAACCCTTATTCTTCTGGAAGGGAATGAAGGCAGACATAGTCAACTATGTGGCCAGATGTCTAGAATGTCAGTAGGTAAAGGATGAACATAGACACCTAACAAGATTACTACAATCACATGATATTCCGAAATCGAAATGGGAGGTTATTTCAATGGATTTTATTGTTGGATTGCCACTAACGGCAAGGAGACATGACTCGATTTTCGTAGTAGTAGACACTCCGATGAAGAGTGCTCACTTTATTCCTATGTGTAGGATGTATCAGGCACCTGACATAGATAGATTTTTCATCAATGAGATTGTGAGGCTACATGGCGTGCCTAAGAGGATTATATTTGATCGAGGATTGGTGTTTACTGTATGATTTTGGATGAGTTTCCAAGAGGCCTTGGGAACCCAACTTAACTTTAGTATTGCGTACCACCCAGAGACTGACGGGAAGATCGAATGAATGAAGCAAACCTTGGAGGACATGTTGCGCATGTACGTGATGGACCAACAAAAGTGTTGGGAAGAATTCTTTCCACTAGTGGAGTTCGCTTACAACAACAGTTACCAGAGCACCATTAAGATGGCGCCTTTTGAGTTTCTTTACGCGCGACCGTGTCGGACGCCTTTGAGTTGGGATCGGCTTGAGGATAGGGTCCTGGTGGGACCAGAAGCGATCCAAGAAATGGAAGAGAAAATGCAAACAATAATACAAAGGATTAAAGAAGCACAGGATCGATAGAAGAGTTATGTCGATGTGCACTGTGTCAATCGTAGTTATGAGGTCGGCGATTGAGTCTTCTTGCGGGTTAAACCGCACAAAAGTTCGATCAAGTTTGGGAATGGAGCTAAAATATCTCCTAGGTTTGTGGGACCTTTCGAGATTGTGGAGAGAAAGGGGCCCATGGCCTATCGAATAGCCTTGCCTGATTCTTTGAGGCGTATGCACGATGTTTTGCATGTATCTGTTTTGAGACATTATATTAGCGATCCTACACATGTTATTGACATGAGTTCCTTATAGGTATCAGACGAGGGAGCACTCATGGATGAGCCAGTCCGCATCTTGGATCATCACGTTCGACAACTACGATGTCAAATGGTAGATCAGGTCAAGGTCCAGTGGGACAATTATAGTCCACACTCGGTGACCTAGGAGGACGCATATGATATGCGCCAGCAGTTTCCATTTTTTTTACATAGATAGACATCTGATACTGTGATACACTTTATTTCGACATTTATACAGTGAAACTTCGGGATGAAGTTTAGACCAAGAGGGGGTGTATGTAACATCCCACTCTGGTGCATTGAGCAAACTTATTCTTTGAGGACATTTGTTCGCAAGTGATCCGGATTATTATGTTATTAAAACTTTTGATTTTGATTATGCGGCGTTATGGGATGATGACATGTTGTTTTTCCGCCTCAACATACACAGGTGTTATTGACTCGGTTTTACTGAGTGTGTAGGATTATGGACCTAGAGGATGTTGAGGCATTGATGGAACCCCTTGGACTCTGGATCGAGTTAGGGAGTGTACCATTTGGGGTTTGATTGTTTCACTGTGATTTTAGTGCTTCTGATTAGAGGATATGATATGGATATGTTCTGACATGATTTGTTGATGATGTAGGATGACGATAGCTTGCCAAACAGACTCACATATGGAGTAAATGGGTCACGCATGACTACCAGAGATGTTGAGGGAGAGGTGTGGACAGCAGCCCTACCACAGCCTACTAGCACTCCCGCCATGGCTCGAACTGTAGGTTAACGATTACCTAGTTTGAGAGGACCACGATGCTGTGAGGGCAGACTGCGACAATCGCTCATGATGATTCTAAGGGGTGCACAATAAGGCGAGGGACTTATTCCTTAGAGGCCCTTAGTCTCCCACAAGTTCACTTGGAAGAGTGTTTATTCCAGGGGTTATTTATGTCTACCAAGTCAGTCAAGAGGCAAGTGGTACCCTTGGAGCACGTAGTGCGTCCTGAAGGGCACGTCGTGCAAGGGAACAGATGAGGTGAGTGGCACCCTTGGAGCACCTAGTGCATCCTGAAGGGCACGTCGCGTTGTTGATGATAGAGGAATGAACCTAGATGGCCTCAGGATGAATAACGTATTAAAAAAAATTCAAAACAACTTCCCTAATTAAATGTCGCCCTGTACGAAAATTTAAGGTTTAAGTCTAAACTATGCTGGTGGTAAAATTTTATCTCTCTATAAAAATAAAAATATAACAATAATAATAATAAAAATAAAAACCACATAAATAATAATTATGACCTTAGTTAAATCTTGTAACACGAAGGGAATAAGAAATTTAATTTATTCATAAAAAAAATAATAAATTTGTTGGAATAAAATTTAAAAGAGAAAGGGGAATTAATGGTTTTATTATTTTGATAATTTTAAAATATTAATTAAATGAGAAAAGGGGAAAAGGGTTAATATCCACACCTGCCTTTCTGAGTTCTAATTAAAAAGGGGAAAGAGGGAAAATCTAAAAATTTAGGAAACTAGGAAAAGTGGTAAACATAAAAAGGGGAAAAAAGGGAAACATAGGGAAAAAGCGGAAAGTCAAACTTAGAAAAAAAGTATCTACCATTTAAGAGATTTCTAATTTAAATTGAACAAGCAATTTAATAAAAAGGAAAATTATTAAAACCTGTAAGAGATTTGGGGACACCTAGGAGTGATTCTAGGATTAACTCTAGGTGGGTGAGGGAAATAAAGATAATTAATTAATTAATTAAAGAAGTTAATTTATGAGGAAGGAAGCGGAAGGGTGACACATGTATGGGGAGGAATTTTTAGGAAATTAATTATAAAAACTTAACTAAAAGAGAATTTTTGGAAAGTAAGGAACCACAAAACTCTATATAATGAAGGGAGGTAATTGAGGTTGGATCATCTTTTGTTTGCATAACGTTACTGTTGGGGCTCAGAAATGTCCTATTCTCATCCACCTTTCCCTTCATCATTCTTCACATTTCATCCCCCCATTAACCTTTCATGATATCATTTCCATAAATATACTTGGGTTTCACCTTATTGTTCTCCACTTTATTCATTTTAGTATTTAAAAGGAATTTGTGATTAAATGTTAGAAAATCAACATGTTTTCATATATATCTCAAATATGTGTGTGCTTTGTAATGTGTAGGAATACATGAAGGATTAATTCAAAGGACTTCTCGAATACTTCTCTCCACCATTTCAATATTTGAGGAGATAATTCAATCCCATTCCAAGGAGAAGATCATGGAGATTTGGTTAGAATATCTTATCTAAGATATATGAGATATATGTGTGAGGATTTAAAGGGATTATATTTTGTAATAATGGGAAATAGGT
>ML798431.1:364972-403279 GCA_009831015.1 Picea engelmannii
TGTGTGAGGATTTAAAGGGATTATATTTTGTAATAATGGGAAATAGGTTGAGAGAATAGTGGATCTGCAATTATGAGATGGTTATCTTCTTCATGTATATAAGAGAGTGCTCTCTCTTCATTTCATTAGCTTGAGTTTTTGGAAATAGTCTTGTAATTATGAGAAGGGGATTCTTAGCTTTGTTATTATTTCATGTTTTGTCATTTGACTATTGTAATATAATTTGAGATTGATATATTGTGTGAGCTCACATATGTTATTTGTCGTTAACTCTTCACATGTTGTATTTCTTTTCCTTTATGCAATTTCCTGCTTTCCTAGATTAGTTTCATTTCAGCAATTTAGATTAGATTACTTCTACTTCAGTCCTGCATATACAGTGTGTGTGCTTCGTAAGCCTACGAACCTCGGATTGAAAAATTAAATGGTTGGGAAAATACTACAATGAAATTAAACAACAATATTTCTGCCTAATAGTTACGTTGCAGAAATAACTTCTTGACTGATTTACTTGTGGGAGTTGGGACACCCAGCTCGGAGAGGAGTGGTAGCTCGGCCTTGCGAGGCGAGATGGGAGCTAGTCGAAATGTCTATATAGTATGTGTGGCCCCTTTGCGGCTCGGGGGGCTAAGGGGGAAGAAGAGAACCCCTAGCATTTTTTGGGAGGTACCGGTGAAGTCTTGACAGTCAACGAGCGGGAGTTGCAGGGAGCGCGTGGTCGTCACTCAGAGAAGGCGAACAGGGAACGATACTCTCTTTTCATTTTGTATAGTATATGTTGTCGGTTTTATGCTTGGATCTGCTTATTAAATGGAAAAGTAAAATGATGTTCTTTATTTTAATTTGATGACTAGAACCTTCCTTATCCTAGCTTGATGGTTGTTGACTCCCATGGCCTTCGTTGTCTCGCATGTATTGACCACCTGGCTCTGAATGATTGCATCCTTATTGGTTGTTTTCCTTTCGTCCTTAGCTCCTTGGTCCTTGCCTGAGCAATCGGCCAGGAGCCTAATCTACGGTCATCGCCTTAGTGTTAAAAGACCTATTGATCTCAACGCCCTGCTTTTTTGTACGAGGATGATGAGCGAAGGATGCACCTGTTAGTCATCTACCCTTGATGTTTGTCCTTAGCTGAAGGTTTTCCTTGCGCCCCGATGCATTCAATTAACGAAGTTTTCCCTTAAAATCATATTGTTTATATTCGTCATTGTCTCGTTTCACCCCATCTTTATGTGGTGGATCAATTTTAACCCAATGTTGTTCTTGGAAGAATTTTTAAGTCGACGTGTAATGGTATCCTAGCAATGCACAAGCAAATTTTTCTTGGCCTGTGGTTTATTTTTATTTTTTTTCGACATATTGTTCCCTATCTGCGTTGAACCATGTATTGACTGAGTAATATTCCTCTGTGTTAGCTTGGCATTTTGACTATGTAACTGATTTCCCTCAAAAAATTTAAAAAAAAAAATTATGTGACTGTATACGGTTGTCTACCACGAATTCGTAGGTGGTGTGTTCATTGCCCCTGTCTGCGTTGGGTCGCATTGAGTGTATTCACCCTCCCTTCAGTTACCACTGTATGTTTCTTGTACCAACAACCCATTTTTTTTTCCAGTTGACCCCGATTTTCCTTTTGTTACATGGATTTTTATATGACTGCCTTAATGTTCAGGTTTTCCTTGAGGTGGCGTGTTGGTATATGACTGAATTTTTGTTCATGGGTCTTGTTTTGAGTTTGTGGTTTCCCTCACGTGATCTATCCCACTCCTATTCACCTTTCCCCAATCGCTACTATCACGATTTATGTTTACAGGAAATTTATTACTTAAATGGCTATTAGTTTCTAGATTCGAATAATGTACGCACCATGTTTACACAGTGATAACACTATACGCACCATGTTTACACACTGACTTTTAAATAGCAATCTTGGGTAGCGATTTGTTTGCCCATTGGGTAGCGATTTATCTAGAGGCATCTTCTTCTTTTTTGTAATCACGTTTACCCCTATGTGTCTGCAACTTCAGTATTGTTCCCACTATGATTTACACTGCGAAGATACATCCATCCACCCCGCCAATTAAATGCTTGTAACGGTCTATGTGTAATGGGAAATGTGGAATTATAGTATCAACGCCATTGAAGTAGACCATGATTGTTCATCAAGACTAATCGTGATTACATTTGCAGACTGGTAGCATTCGTTTAAGCGTGACTGTGGTTGTTAGAGTTGACCAGCGTTGAGCTTTATCCCCTTTTGCAGCGATACAATTTTTTTTTTCAGACATAATTTCACCAGTATCCGTGTCAACGATTTACCCTTCAGACAAATTCCTTCCATGTACAGTGATTTGTGCTTTGGGTTCTGAGTTGGATGAGTCTTCTTTCATTTATTTAATTAGATTTTTTTTTTTTAATGAATCAGTAATTTCCATTTAGTTGACAATGTAATTTAAACCTTGTTCATAATTAATGTTAGTTGGGTTAACCCATTCTGTTGTAGATATTTGGTTAAATTCCTTCTGTCTAATTCAAATCAGCGGAACGTTCAGAATAATGCTGGAGTATAATATTACCGCAAATTAAACCTATATTCGTGATATTTCCTTGCTAAATTGTGACTCCACTTTTATCAACTTGCTTCTTCAATAACTTTCCAACAGGGATGGCTAATAAGTTAGATGAAAAAGGAATGATTTTATTTATTAAATTAGAGATGACAATGATTGTTTACTGAATAGTAAGTTCCTTGAAAAAGATTGATTCTGATGGTGACTTTTAGTTGTTAAGGGAAGCAATTTATTTACTAAAGAGAAATTTGGTTAAAAAGGGTTGGGACAATAAGTTAAACTTTAGAATTTTTCCACTTACCTTCTAATCAATTTAAGCACTCATTTCCTTCTCTTAAGAATAACTTCTCCTAGAAGCAATTGACTAAACCTTCTCACTTTTGTTAGCATTTTTACTACTTACATATTCAAGAGGAATTCCAAGGAATAATGGCAAGGACTCCCTTGCTTATTGATGATTCTCTTAGGAACTACCTTGAGAAAAGGCTTAGTTAGTTTTCACAACTTAACAGGCATTTCTTTTAATGATACCACCATGTTACATTATGTTAATCATTTGTGAGAAATTATATTATGACTTGGTACCATTGTATATAAATTGTTAAACCTTTAATTTAGATTGATTCTTAATGCTAAATTAAATTAACATGTTGACCTAATTGCAGTTTATAAATGATTTCAATGCTATCATAAGGTTGTAATCGGAAAATTGAATTGTGACCTACTATCAGATTGAAAATCTATGATAAACTTAGACTGGTTTAGTGATCTGTAATTAATGTCAAGTTAGATCATAGATATTGACCATTTAGCTTGGATTAATGGTTGGGTAGTTGATGAGGTCGTTTTTCTCTTGCGCTTCCCGTTGAGGATAGTTGTTCATTATAATTGATGTTTGTACTTAGTTGGTAAACTTCCGGTGTTCTTGGTTTGCTTGTGTCGGGGGGGGGGGAAGCAGACACCTCCTTGTTTCTCAGAACAGTCACCAGCCCTGAGACCTTAAATGGTCAAAACCGATGGGAGCCTAGGCTTGAGCGTTGTTTATGTGTCCTGGAGGTACTAACCATTGTAGGGTAGGACGGGCGAGTAGTCATTCTTATTCTTCGTCGGCTGATTGTCATACATTTCTTCCAGGCGCTTGATGTGATTCTTAGGTTTTTATGTTGTTGTCATGTGAGTTGCATGCATCATGTTCATCATCATGTTGCAATGTAGAGTATAATGTCTTTATTACCCTTCTACACACACAAAAAAAAAAAAAAAAATCTGCACTTGTTATGAGAGGCTTGTTGTCATAACTAAACGGGAGGTTCGTTACACACAAGATGTTTTTTTTACCACAGATATTTGGATATGTTTCCTCAATGGAATAGAAATTTCACGGTCTGAATCATTCTATAAAAATAATTATTGAGAAAATGGTGAGATGACCTGTAAATAACATACCTTAGAAAGCATCATCAAAATAATTTATCCTTCCTTGAATTCGGGCCTTCTTTTCTTCACCTTCCCTCATAAATTTGGCTAGATATCCTTTGGTTACCTCAGACACCTATATATATTCAATATGCTCAAGTGTGATATAAAATGAGAGATCCTTTCCTCTTATTTATTCTCTCCAAGTAGCTTTCTTAAAAACATCTTCTAGGTCACTTTGCCCACTTTCCTTGTTTTAGGGTTAACCCACTTCTAATTTCTCCATTAAATTTATTATTGAAATAATTTATTTTGGATTCACGTTAAATTATAATACACTCATCACTTCACTTTATTATTTACCTTTTAAAATCTCTTAAACCACTTTGACTACTTTCACCTTTTGGGGCTTCTAGATGACATATGAGGGTCCTCCAACTTCATAAGGCCATAACTTGCAAACCGTGAGGCGTTATGTGACGTTCCACATACCACCAAAAATGGAATGACATGTACTATCCATATAGAATAGTATTACCTGAAAATATATCAAAACGCATACCGTTATCCATCAAACAAACTTGGGTCCATTACCCAAACCTGGGTTCTCCAACTTCTCATGGC
This sequence comes from Picea engelmannii, assembly GCA_009831015.1. Classification (NCBI taxonomy): domain Eukaryota; kingdom Viridiplantae; phylum Streptophyta; class Pinopsida; order Pinales; family Pinaceae; genus Picea; species Picea engelmannii. The sequence goes on from ML798431.1 coordinate 369,583, forward strand.
CATAACTCTCTAACCGTGTGGAGTTATGTAAAGTTCCACATACCACTAGAAATGGAATGAAAAGCACTATCCATATAAGATAGTTTCACTAAAAAATTCACTAACCTTCATCTCATTATTCCACAAATAAGCATGGGTTCTCTAACCATACTTCTAGGATAACTCAATCCACAAAGCATCTTCCTGTGAGGGCTTTCACCATAAGGGGACCACTTTGGATTTCATCCATTTGTACTTTTTATCAACCATGACAAGACAATAATGAGTCATCTTTACATCAAACAATATTGGGTCCATTACCCAAACCTTTTTTCTACTTGAATTCACTACCATACTTTCTCCAATGGTTGACATAAATCACTAAGGGTTGACATCAATCTACAATATCACTCTCCAATAGTTGACATCAATGACAACCAACAATTCATCAACCTAAGACAATTGTCTGACATTTATAAGAGTCGAGTCACCTGCCACATAATGCCTAATTAGAATTTTCCACTATCCAATAAAATTAAAAATAATAAAAATATACAAAATGGAATAAAATGAAAACAAAATGATTAATTCAATAAAGAAAAGGAGAAATCTCGACGAAAAGAAAAGGAAAAACGACCACACAAATAAGAAATAGGATATGAATTGCTAGCTAGTTTTATTATTCGACTCATTCAACCTTCCACAAACAATACTAGGAAACTTTTGTGAGTTAAATTCCTCATTTTATTTTAAAACAATTAAGTATTCTAAATCTAAAGGAAACAAAGAAACCCTGTCCTCCTAAAAAATGGATTTATTTGACGAAGACTATGAAATTTATGATACCCAGGTTATTTTTTATTTCTATGAGTTGTATAACTTATCCCTTGAGAATTCCAAGAATTTACAAGATTATTATCATGTATAGGAGTCATACTTAGCAAGGTACATCGTTTCTCAAATTTATAATTTCACATAATTTGTTTCCTAGTGTTTATTGAATTATGTACCTTCTTTAAGATAAATTATATCAAAGAATGGGTCAGTTCTATTTAGGATAGATTCAAAGTCAATCGATGAGATGTTAAAGGTAATAGAACCCACATAAAGTCAACATTTAAGAGAGGAAAACTTAATTTCCATGTACAAACAAATAAATTCTTAGGAGAAACAAACCTTATTACATTTGGATAAAGATGCAACTATCCCTGAAAACTCTAATACCTATGAGAGTAGCTCGTTCCCAGAAATTTCCGGAAAAGTTATCAGCATGATGTGTTCCATTTTGATTTATGATAATGATAAAGTGGTCTATGGGATTTTTTCATGGTTTATGCCATCCATTTTCACCTCTCAAATTAATCCATTAACCAGATTCAAGTTCACCCAACATATAGATGAAACATTGCACTATCAACTGACATATTTTACAGTTAGTATATTTTGTAGATTCGAGTCCTATCTAGTTCATACGCTTTGTATTTCCAAAAAACAAAGTTTCAACATTTGGACTTAAAAATAGAAGATGAGGTTGGAAATCCAATATCAGGTTTCATTGGACTTCATTGATTAGGAAGAAACCTCAAAATGATGTATTTACAGAGTTTATTGATCAATTCAAGGCTATGGCTTATGCTCTTTTTCATGAAGAGGTCGCTTCTAGGTTTTATCCATAATTTTAAGAATTGTTGTATTTATCTTGAAATACAAAGGTGGTTGACTGGTTTTTATTTCAACACTATACAAAGATCAAAATATATGGTGTTGAGGTTAAGAATTTTAAATTGACGAACTTTCTAACCCTGAGCATTTTTCCACTAGAATATATTATAAAAAGATTGAATTATAATCAAGTCCATTTTTTATCGAAGAAAATAATGGCTACTTTTAAATTGAAAAAGGAAGTATGTCCTTTTGTTGTGAATAACAGGGAAACTATGCAAATAATAGAAAGTGCATTGTAGGATATTGTTGGATCATGTTGTGATTGATGCCAATGGTTTGATTGATTGATGTCAAGTGATTAATTGATGTCAAAGGATTGATTGATTGATGATTGATGAACAATGTATATGTATAGCCCTTGATGAGAATGATAGATGTCAAAGTGGAAAACAATTGATAAAGATGGATCATTGATATGATTCATAGTTCTTGATGAGAATTATAGATGTCAAAGTGGAAACCAATTGACAAAGATGGATCATTGATATGATGCATAGATAAAGATGGATAAATGAGTTGTCATTGATACATGATGATGCATAGTTTGTTTGATGATAAGATGACTCATTATTGTCTTATCATGATTGATAAGGTGCAAAAATGGATGAAATCCAAAGTGGTCCCCTTATGGTGAAATCCCTCACAGGAAGATTCTTTGTGGATTGAGTTATCCTAAAAGAATAGTTGGAGGACCCATGCTTGTATGTGGAATAATGAGATGAAGATCAATGAAGTTGTTGGTGAAACTATCCTAGATGGATAGTGCTTGTCATGCAATTTCTGGTGGTATGTGGAATGTCACATAACTCCTCACGGTTTTAGAGTTATGGCCTTATGAAGTTGGAGAACCCCCATATCAAGACTTGAAGCCCCCAAAGTCAAAAAAGTCAAAGTGACCTAAAAGAAGAAATTGTTATTTAGATGATAAAGTAAAGTGACAAAGTCAAGGTAGATTATTTAAATAATAAAGAGACGTGACAAAATCAATAAGGAATATTTAAATGATAAAATATTTGAGAACTTTCTATTTATGGAAAGTGGTTAACCCTAAAATAAGGAAAATAGGTTAAGTGACCTAGAAATGGGTTAAGTAACCTAGAGATGGGTTAAGTGACCTAGAGGATGAAAGTATAAATAAGATAGCTATGGACTCTTGCAATACATCCTTCTTGGTGGATCAATGGAGAGCTTCTTGTGAATATATTTTGGAGTATTGATGGAGAGATTCTTGTGAGAGCATCTTTGGTATGGATTTGGTTGATGGAGTGAACAGTACTCTTGTGATTCAGTGGTGACACGATTGCTATGGTATACTAGTTTTTTATACATGTTTGAGATAGCATTCATATTAATTTATTATGGAGGATGAGAAAGCTATTGGAGAGCTTGGAGATGTTGTGACCGACTGGTGGTCAGATTGGACAGTCAAAGACAGAAGAGAATGATATATTGATTGCATAGAATCTGAGTTGATCTTGAAGGACAAAACATAACATCTCAGAAGGTATATGCATGTTGTTGTACACATAGGCCACGTGCATACGCAGGCTGTAGTGAGCCAGGGCGCATACACACACTGGCTGCACTAGTGACAGGTCGCGTACCTGTTGATAGATTGATATATGTTGAGGATTGTTGCCGCATCTTAGTTGGTGTTGAGGGTGTAAGATGAGTCTTACATTATAGATTTGGTGCTCTTGTAGAGTTGTACTCTATTCAGTTGTGGCTGGAAAACCCCCAGATTGTTGTCCATAATAAAAAGAAAAATTGTACATACATCTTGTATTCTTTTTGTTCATTGTGGTGATGACTTGTTGATGATATATTGTTGATATATGTTCACATATAACTGGTTATAAATGACAGAAATGGGTAGTGAGTAAATATTGAATATTAACTAAGGTGTTTTGTGTAAGAGGAAAGTTTTGGGAAAAAAATCTCCACACTCATTCACCCCCCCTCTAAGTGTGGTAGGTGTGTCCAACAATTGGTATCAGAGAGAGCCTTTACTACAAGCCTTAACAAGATTGAAGGAGATCCATAGACACACAAATGGGTGATGAAGTTCCAATCCTTGATGAGGAAAACTATTCTACTTGGATAATAGAGATGATAATACATTTGAAGGAAATGGGAGAAACTATTTGGAAGGCAGCCATTGGTGGATCGGTTTCATTGAAGAAAAAGTCAAATTTTGCAGCTCAAAGGGAAGAAAAGAAGAATGATGCATTGGCTCTCAATACCATTCTTAGTGGACTGTCAAGCCCTATAAAAGATGCACTTCCGCCAAGGATCTATGGCTAAAACTAGAAGAGACATATCAAAGTAAGAAGGAGAAGGAAGATGTTGAATATCACTCCATTAAGATTATTAAAGGTAAAGAATCTCCAAAAACCCTTGATTGTATTATTTCTAAATTTGATCTTGAAAACATTTCAAGTAAAGATAAAGAATCAAGTGATGATATCACAGAGGAAGATCTTGAAGACATTTCAAATGAAGGCAAAGAATTATGTGTTGATGTTGGAAAAAAGGAAGATGATGAAGATATTTCAAATGAAGGTAAAGAACTCTCAAACACCCTTGATTGCAATGATGATGATGAATTTTTCTCTACAAGTGAAGAAGAAGATCTAGAAACATTTTGTGTAAAGTTTGATGGTAATTATCCCATGAAAAGAATAGAAGAAAATCTATTAAAACTTCAAAAGGAAGTTGAAGAGGGTTTATATAGATATAGAAGTGATCATTATTATATAGACTATAACTATATTTTAGATAACACTAAGAAGTTTCTTTGGAGAAGTCTAAGGCACATATTTAAGTTAAAATAAATGATCAAGGAACAAGAAGAGAGCAATAAGACTCAATTAGAAGAAAAGGAAGAAGAGATAACAAGACTAAAAAATGGAAAAGAAGATATGAATGTAGATGATGAGATTAGCAAAAATTTTGAAACCATTGTCCATCTCAAGACCCTAATTGAAGAAGCCAAAAGAATAGAAGAACTATTGAAGATTCAAATAAATGAAAAGGAAGAGTCATGTTGTAAGCTAGAAGCTGAAATTGTTGACCTTAGAAAGAGGGTGGAAAAGTCAAACAAATTCTTGAATAACTCACAAATCATGGATGAGATCTTGGAAAGTCAAAGATCATCATGTGATAAATCAGGTCTTGGATACAAAGGAGAATATACACATGTTGAAGCAAGAACATCAAAGAAACATGAGGTAAGTCCATCAAAAAAGGAAGACAATGTTGCAAAACAACCATCTACATAAGGCAAACAAAATTTCAAAATAACAAAGCAAGGAAGTCATCAAGAAGCTATCTTTGGGACACCAAAGAAAAGGTATGAAAGTATTTTTCATGGGCATTGTTATTCATGTAATGGATATGGTCACAAAGCTTTTGAATGTAGATCTTATGAAAGGAGATATAATGGAAGATTTTATAACACCACAAGGTGTTGGATATGTGATCAAGTAGGACACATTGTTGTTCAATGTAACACCATGAGATGCTACAGATGTAGTGGATTTGGACACAAATCCCAAGAGTGTTGGAACACAAGAAAAAATTACACGATGAAGAATTCACATAGCATGGCCAGAAGAAGGAATGAAGTAAGAAATGGAGACATATTTGAAAAGATGGATGCTCCGAGCTCAAGTTCTAAGGAGAAGGGACATCTACAGAAGTGGGTGAAGAAGACAAAATAGCCAGAATAGGATGAAAGACTGAAGGGAATCTCAAGTAATTCATCTACTGAAGCATACGCGGGTGGCAGTGGTATCAGTCACATACATATGCAGGATGACCTTTTATAGGTTGCATAAATACGCGAGTTGTTGTGCAGCAGGCCGCGTATATGTTGTAAGGCCTTGGGAAAAAGGAAATGCACATGGGTTGTAGCTTGATGTGATGGTATAAATCTTTGTTGCAGGTTCTAACAGTGTTTATTACAGATTTTGACACTGTTTGTTGTAGGTTTTCATGGTTCTATGTTAAATCATGTAAGGTGACGATGCAAAATAAATCTTGGGTGCATGGCACTAACCCATGAGTATGATTTGATGTTGATCTGTTAGAGTACATGGCTGGTACATATTTGAGTTTCATTGATATATCTTATGATATAATTTTGGAAGCATATGATGGATATCATGGTGCATTCATTTTTCATGTGGTTGGGCTACATATTGAGACATGTAGTTGGTGATTTGAGTTAATAGTTATGGTGTACATCATTGAGGAGTCATAGCTTGTTGATGCATGGTTGATATACTTACTTGGTGCAAGTGATGATGCATGATGGTACACTCATAGATGGTACTTGTTTGACATATTGATAGATGCACATGGTTGGAATATTGGTAGATGCACATGGTTGGCATATTGGTGGATGCACATGGTTGGCATATTGGTAGATTCACATGTTGGCATATTGATAGATTCCATGGATGATATATTTTTACACATGGTTGATGTACATGGGTGTTGTGCATTGTGGGCACATTTTGGTACATGATGTACTTGGTTGATATATTGTTCATGATTCTTTATTTCATTGTTGGCATATCTTTTGTTTCATGATGCATGGCATGGAACAAGTTTGATGCATGAACAAGTCCAAGGATCGTCATATGGTAGCATTTTGTTCATATTGCAAAGAAGATAGGGGGAGACATACCCTTAGGGGGAGTAATTTTTCTTCCCATGATTCTAGGAGGAGATATTTATCAGATGCATAACTAGAAAAGAGCCCTATATTTGAAGAAAGAGCACAGAGGCATAATTCCAGGGGAAGCAATGGTCACAGGGGGAGTATGTTCGATGTATATTCAACATTACATCAGAGTTATATCTCTTGTTCAAAAGGGGAGAGATTATTCAGAGGAAGATCAAAGGCATTCATACAGGGGGAGCAACCCCAAGGAGAGTTCAAGTAGGGGGAGAAGCCCCAAGAGGAGAATGGCCCTTTACCATTGATGTCAAAGGGGAAGAGTTAATCACATTGATATGATTGATGTTTATTGATGGGGAGAGATACTCACATTGACTATTGATGTAGAGCATGCCTTATCTACATGTTGACATCAATAATTGGTAGTTGGTGTTGACATCAATGTTGGTATTGCCATAAATGCCAAAGGGAAATATTGTTGGATCATGTTGTCATTGATGCCAATGGTTTGATTGATTGATGTCAAGTGATTAATTGATGTCGAAGGATTGATTGATTTATGATTGATGAACAATGTATATGGATAAAGATGGATCATTGATATGATGCATAGTTCTTGATGATAATGATAGATGTCAAAGTGGAAATCAATTGATAAAGATGGATCATTGATATGATGCATAGTTAAAGATGGATCAATGAGTTGTCATTGATACATGATGATGCATAGATTGTTTATTGATAATATGACTCATTATTGTCTTATCATGATTGATAAGGTGCACAAATGGATGAACTCCAAAGTGGCCCCCTTATGGTGAAAGCCCTCACGGGAAGACGCTTTGCGGATTGAGTTATCCTAAAAGAATGGTTGGAGGACCCATGCTTGTATGTGGAATAATGAGATGAAGATCAATGAATTTGTTGGTGAAACTATCCTATATGGATAGTGCTTTTCATGCCATTTTCGGTGGTATGTGGAATGTCACATAACTCCTCACGGTTTGAGAGTTATGGCCTTATGAAGTTGGAGGACCCTCGTATGAAGATTTGAAGCCCCCAAGGTCAAAGAAGTCAAAGTGACATAAAAGATGAAATCATTATTTAAATGATAAAGTAAAGTGACAAAGTCAAGGTGGATTATTTAAATAATAAACAGAAGTGAAAAAATCAAGAAGGAATATTTAAATGATAAAATATTGGAGAATTTTCTATTTATGGAAAGTGGTTAACCCTAAAATAAGGAAAATAGGTTAAGTGACCTAGAAATGGGTTAAGTAACCTAGAGATGGGTTAAGTGACCTAGAGGATGAAAGTATAAATAATATAGCTATGGACTCTTGCAATACATCCTTTTTTGTGGATCAATGGAGATATTCTTGTGAATATCTTTCGGAGTATTGATGGAGAGCTTCTTGTAAGAGCTTCTTGTGAGAGAATCTTTGGTATGGATCTCTTGAGCATGATTGAAGATCTATTCTAAGAAAGATAGCATAAGGAGGATCTCATGGATGCATCAAAGTTTTGGCAATATCGTATATCTTGATGACAAAAGTCTTGGAGCTTCAGAAACCCTGGTTTCTGAGGTATATGCGGGTTGTAATGAGCCAGGGAGCGTACACACGAGGGTTGTATGAGGACAGGGCACATACATTGGATGGAATGATGAAGGCTTATGTTTGAGATGGTGCCAAGCTCTTGGATGATGAGGCGGGTTCTAGATATGCATTCTATGGACTTAGATCTATCACTAAGACATTGGTATGGTTACATTATTGTCTTGATGGATACTATTGTTTGATGTGTTGTGAATGCTTAGGGAATTCTTGGTATGGATTCTATGATATGATTTAGTTTGGATGATTTGGTTGATGTAGTGAGCAGTACTCTTGTGATTCAGTGGTGACATGATTGTTATGGTATACTAGTTGTTTATACATGTTTGAGATAGAATTCATATTGATTTATTGTGGAGCATGAGCAAGCTATTGGAGAGCTTGGAGATGTTGTGACTGGATGGTGGTCAGATTGGACAGTCAGAGACATAAGAGAATGATATATTGATTGTAGAAAATCTAAGTTGATCTTGAAGGACAAACCCTAATAGCTTAGAACGTATACGTAGGTTGTTGTATACACTAGTTGCGTTCATACGCAGGCTGTAGTGAGCCAAGGTGCGTACACACATTCGCTGCACTACTGAAAGGGCGCATACCTGTTGACAAATTGATATATGTTGAGGATTGTTGCCTCATCTCAGTTGGTGCTAAGGGTGTAAGCTGAGTCTTGCATTATAGATCTAGTGCTCTTGTAGAGTTGTACTCTATTAAGTTGTTGTTGGAAAACCCCCAGATTGTTGTCCATAATAAAAAGAAAAAATGTACATACATCTTTTGTTCTTTGTGTTCATTGTGGTGATGAATTGTTGATGATATATTGCTAATATATGTTGCTGATATATGTTCACATCTAACTGGTTATAAATGACAGCAATGGGTAATGAGTAAATATTGAATATTAACTAAGGTGTTTTGTGTAAGAGGAATTTTTTGGGAAAAAGAGCCTCACACTCATTCACCCCCCCCCCCCCTAAGTGTGGTAGGTGTGTCCAACGGAGATGACTTTTCAATATGGAGAAATTGAGGTGTATTTTTCACCATATGAGCATCATAATCAACCTTAGCTAGATAAATTGATGAATCAATATAGTTGGGAGCAGGTACAAAGGATTTCACATGGTCATATACAGGAGAAATTAAAACCATCTCAACCAAGAGACATAGAGACTCCATAGGAGCATTAAAAGTCTAATAAAGGAAAATTCTCCGAGTCTTCACAAATTTCAGAATTAGAGAAAGAGAAATCAAAGAAGCATAAGATAGAAGAGATAATTAACTATGGAAGTCAAGCATTGGATGGTGTACCAAAGAATTCATCAATCGAGCCAACTTTTACAATGGAATTTATTCCATCTATAGTTATTGGAAAGTCCAACATTCAAGGAAGAAAATAGTGTTCAGAAGCCAAGCAAGAAATAAGTTCTCGGTATTGGGAAATGAAGAATAAGAATGTAAATATTAAGCAAGACTTGTTTCCTAAATTGTATTAAGGAACTTCAAAAACCAGATTGTTTTCTGCTTTGGTTTTTGAAAAAGGAAAATTGAATATAACAATGGTGGAACCCACAACTCAAACTAGCAAATGTTCCATTAAGTACAAAGATGCAAAGTTTTATTATGATTTAAATCAAATTCATTTGGTGGATAAAATGGAATTAAATAGGAAAACAAGTGAAATTGTTTTCAAGGATGTCATACAAGGTACTCTTGGAATGAATAAGGTACATAATATGACAAATAAAATGAAGGAACAACTGAGGCTAGAGAAGTTATTCACCAGAACAAAGCAGATGTGAATTGAAGAGTTGGAGAATATGATGCATAAGATAACAAACAAAATGATATTGAACCTATGAAATACCTAATCAACACTAAGAATGAAATACCTAATCAACACTAAGAACACTGAAATTCTAGTTTTAAAGAAATAAATTAACCTTACAAATCTTGATCATGTGCATACTCCATAGCTAAAGGCAGTTCAACAAGAAAAATACTAACTAGTGAATCACATAATTTAGAAAAATACAGATTGAGCTATATGAACAACATATATAGTCTTATAGGAAAGGAGCTTCCTCTTCACGGAGTATAACACCTCTTTATCCATATCAAGAATTAGCAAGAGCTATGTCTGATCTAAATGTTAAAGAAGTAGAAATAAAAAATATGAAGAGGTCAGTTGTTGTCCAAAATGATGAACTCAATATTTTGAGAGATCAAATAAATGACAAATATAAGACCATCACATTGTTTGAAAGAGTTAGTTCCAAATTTAAAGAATACATGAGTTTATTGAAAAATAAATTAGTGGGAAAATCCTATCTAATGGGAGAAATGCATATGATTTGGGATAATATTATCACAAAGGTTAGTAATAATTGGGATTATTTCAAATTGATGGATGAAGAATCAACTCTAATAAAAAAGGTAGAGACATATATACAAGAAGTTTTCCATGATTTGGGAAAAAATCCCCAATCAGTAAGAAAAATCATAAAAGTCCTTAATTCTAAATCCAAATAAGAATTAAGAAAAAGAGGAATAAAGGATCATACAATCATGGCCATGGAAAGAAAAAATATTTTTACCAAAAGGAATTTGATTCAGAATGCACAAAATAAGTGTATTATAGTTCAAAGGAATACTAAATCATTCTCAAATAAATTCAAGAGCTTGGTTGAAATGGGGTTACCAAGATGTTGGGATAATAAAGATAATATGATCACCTTTGAAAACTACAAGCATGACTTTATTAATGCCAAATAAGATTCAAGTAAACTTAAAGAAGTAGTTGGCATGATTAAAGGTCAAACAATAGTAGATTGTTTGAGTGATGACTTCTACTTGTTGTGGAAAATTAAGAATTGTTTTTGCAAATTCTCCTACCTATGACAAGTATACAAAGTTTAATATTGCTTACAAAAATATTCTACCATACAAGTATCCATTAGATAAGGATTTTTCTATCTTCATGTAGTTGGTGCAAGAATGATATGGCAAGACAAATTTAGAGAAATCGGGGATTTGAACAACTGTATTCTAGATCTTTTTATTTTAAAATTTGAAATATTTATTTGTATCTAGAGAGATATAAAATAGTATCAAACAACCAAACATGGTTAAGATCTAATTTGTATAAATTCTAAGAAGGACTCAATGTAAAGAAACTTTTTACCTTGGGAAAGACTAGATATTTTAATAAAATTTTATATTGCAGACCTTGGGTGATTCGAAATTTCATTATTTTAGTTCATGTGTTTCTTGTTATCTATGTGATTTTTATGTCCAAAATTTATTCTTGAATGTATTCGATGTTATAATTTTAATAAATTAATACGACCACTACTATTACCACTGCAACATAATCATTAAGGCAACAAAGTTTCTCAGATATACTATAAGTATTGACTGGACCCGCACCTCGTTCATTATGCCTTGTGAATAGAAACAAATTGTTCTTTTCTCTTCATTTTATATTCTTAGTCCAAATATATATTATGTCATAATTTCCTATATTAAATGGTAAATTAACATTTATCAAGAAAGATACATTTTTTTACTCTAAAGTTTCTTTCTCAAAACTCTTCCTTCACTCATTCAAGATTTAAATTGTCTGCACATTGAAATTATGTCCTCAAGTTATTGTACGTAAGAATTAGATATTAGTAATCAAAACCTAAGGTAAAATCAACATAACACTTTGTTTTTAGGAAAGATAAACAAAATCAAAATCAATCAAAGTAAAATGGATGCCTTGGCATAGTTTCCTAGCCAGAAACATCTGAAGGGTTACAACATTCTTTGGTGTCATTTTCAGGGAGCGAATTAAGAAAAGTTTTATTTTCCCTTGGGCAAAACGATAGGAAAACCTTTTTCTTACTGGTGAAAAAGATTTAGGTAGGATAAAATATTTCACTTGGTGACTCCACATTTTTTTATCCTGACATCAGGAAGGAAAAATAGTAGGGATAACCCAAATCAAAAGAAAACTACACCAGTAGAAGATATAGAAAAAATGTTATCTAAGAGAAATCCTAGAGACATACCAATTACACCTTATGCTAATAAACCCTCTTCTTCTAAATATCCCAAATAAAAAGGAAAATCTTCTATTACTTTAGAATATTCTTCCAAATATTTTCCCACAATTTCCCCTAAACTTCCTCTTCCAATATCCCCTAAAGAGTCTCCTCCAAGATCTCCAAAACTCCCCTTATTAGTATATGTACCTGATTATCTTGAAATTTTACCTGAACAATATATTTCACTTTCTCACAAAGAATCTCTTTTAATATCTTAAATACCTTATCTAGAACTTATCCAAAAAAATCTCCCTTAACCTCTCCAAGAGTCCTTCCAAAAGTTCCTCTATAAGAAGAAGAATTTAAAGTATTATTTAATCCACTCACTCTTGAGAATTCAATGTTATTAATTGAACATCTGTAATGGTAGGTAACATTCCTCAACAAAAACAACAACAACCACCTCCACCACCTCCTTTGAGAATATTTAACAAAGAATCTACTAAATATGCCCCATTAAATCTCCAAAGAAATATGCACAATTTTCTTGATAATTACCTACAAATCTTACCTAAATTTAATGGGGAAGATGATATTGCAACTCTATAACACCTATCATCCTTTGGTTATTTCACATATAATCATGTTATTTAGAATGAAGACGTGTATATGAGAATATTTGTACAAAATTTTGAAGGTGAGGTGAAGACATGGTTTAAGGGGTTACCTCCTAATTCCATTGATTCTTGAGATGCATTAGAATCTACTTTGGTTAGAAAATGGGGTGAGAAAAAGGATCATTTATATTATTTGACTAATTTTGGGAATTGAAAAATAAATATAATGAATCTGTTCTTGATTTCATTAAAATATTTAACAATCTTTATCAAAAAATACCTACATATGTTAAACCATCCCAACCAACTGCAAAAGTTACTTTTGTTGGCTCTTTTGATTCATATTTTTCCTTATTACTTAGGGAAAGAAGATATACTACCTTAATTGATATGAAAAATGATTTTGTAGATATTGAATCCAATATTGTTGCTTCAGGAAAGGCTAGGGTCAGAAGTGACCCAGGAGATCTAGAGAAAAGAGAAAAATTAGAACAAGTTGGCATATTTGGGACTAATAAAAATCAAGAAGATAAAATTAAAGAGATTTCCATAATCAATAAATAATTATGTAATAAACTGTCTAGAATGGAAACTGGGAGGAGGAGGCTCGATAACATAAATCTAAACCAATTTAGAATACCCTTTAATGCTCCCCAAGTTTTACAAAGAGAAAGAAGAAATGAGGATCAACTAATACAAGCACCTATAAAAAATGAAAAGAAGGTTTATAATTTTGTGGAAGAAGAACCTGAAGACTTTGATGAAGAAATGAATATGATGGAAGGTGACATTTCTGTTGTGCACTTGACCCAAGATGAATATGATAAATCCTTGATCTTCAATCAATATTTTGTTGAAGATAATAACAAAAATCTAACTGATACATCATCATATCAATATAGGACTTTCTCAAATGCTTTACAAGATGAACTTCATAAAAAATATGACCTTATACCTAGAGAAAATAAAAATGCATCCGAGATAAATAATCAAGGTTAGTAAGATAAAGTTCAAAGTAAATATAAAGGAAAATAAGTGATAGTTTCAAAACGAAAATTCAATCATCAAGCATATACAAAATAAGACGCAAAAAATAGAGAAACATAGAAAATGAATAACTCATTCAATTATAAAATGAATTGAATAAGATCATAATTCCTATTCCTTTGTTAGAACTTGCAAAAAACATTCTTTATCTAAAACAAGTCTTGAAAATGATTGACTATTCAATTGCAAAAACACAACCTAATACTTTAAATCTAAAGAATGAAAGGCCCACTGACATGTTTGGACCTCACATTAAGGAAAGAGAAGAATCAATGGCACCCTTCTACATTTTCTTGACTATCCATGTACATCGTTTACATAAGTGTATGATATATTTACAAATTATAATAGCATATCAAGATCGTTAAATATTCTTTTGATGAAAGAAAAGTTAGATGTTTAGGGATGATCAAAGATATTGTAGTAAATTTATCTCAAATTCATGTAAAAAGTGTGATGATGGATTTGGTTGTGGAAGATGTTCCCATGAAATATTGTAACATCCTGCTCTTGCACACACTGAGCAAACTTATTATTTGAGGACACTTAGTTTCAAGTGATCTGGATTATTATACTATCAGTCGTTCGATTATGATTATGAGAAATTATGGATTGATGATATGTTATTTGTTGTATTCACATAGAAAGGTTCTATTGACTGGGTTCTCCTGAATGTGTAGGACTTTGGACATTAAGGATGTTGAGGCATCGATGAAACCCCTTGGATGCTGGATCGAGTCAGGGAGTGGACTGTTGGTTTGAATGTTATTGATGTAATACATGTACATATGATTATATGTTAGGATGATTGATTATTATTGCTCACATGATTCGTTGATGATGCAGGATGACGATATCTTGTCGACCAGAGTCACATATGAAGTAGAGGGGTCACGTAGGACAACCAAAGACTTTGAGGGAGAGGTGTGGAAGCAAGCCTGGCATAGCGTACTAACACTCCTGTTGTGGCTCGAAATGTAGGTTAACGATTACCTAGTTCGAGAATACCCACGATGTCGTGTGGGAAGACTATGACAATCACTCACAATGATTCTAAGGGGTGTGCAATAAAGCAGGGGATTTATTCCTTATAGGCCCTTAGTCTCCCACAAGATCACCTAGCAGAGTATTGAATCAAGGGGTTTTGATGTCTACCAAGTCAGTGAAGAGGCGAGTGGCACCCTTGGAGCATGTAGTCTATCCTGAAGGGAACGCCGCACAAGGAAAACAGAAAGAGGCGAGTGACACCCTTGGAGCACCTAGTGCGTCCTGAAGGGCACGTCGCAATTTTAACTGGTAAGTGAATAAACCTAGTCGGCTTTAAAATGAATGATGTGATAAGTAAGAATTAAAAACAATTTTCCCTAATAAAAATGTCGCCCAGCCTAGAGAAATTAAAACCTAGGTCTAAGTAGAACATGTGGTCAAAAATTATTAATAAATACACATATACCAAGAAGGGGGGGTAAGAAATTCAATTAATTTATTTATGTCAAATTATCATGAAGAATTAAAATTTTAAAAAGGGAAATGGTTGTTTTTATCTATTTTTTCTAATTTAATTTTAGTTAAAAAGAAAAGACAGTAATTGGTTGTTTTGTCTAACTTAAAAGAAATATGAAACTTAAAGAAAAAGGGGAAACCTAAAAAGAAGTCGGAAAGGTAAAGAAAAAAAGTTGAATGTCTAACTTAGTAAGGAATCTTTCCATTAGAACTTTCTAATTATGAACTCAACTAGGAATTAAGTAAGGTGTAAGTCATTTAAGAAGTGTAAAGGAATATTCAGACACCTAGGAGCATTTTTAGGAATGATTTTAGGTGGGTGAGGGAAATAGGAATAATTAATTAATTAACAAAATTAATTTTCTAGTGCAACTAGGGGATCGGGCGACATGTGTACAGGGGAGGTTTTTCCTAATTAAAATTAATGAAAAAGGAATTTAATGAGAATTTGGGAAACTAATTACTTTAAAACTCTATAAAAAGGATAGAGGAGGAGGATTATGGATGGGATATTTATGTGTAACATTAAACTGCTGAATTTTTGTCTTGAATGAACTTCTCTTGTGGGAGTTGGGATACACAGCTCAGGTAATGAGTGGTAGCTCAACCTTGAGAAGCGATTTGGGTGATAGCAGTTCTCTGGCATTGTGTGTGTGGCCCCTTTGCGGCTTGGGGGGCTCAAGGGGGAGAAGAGTACCCCTAGTGTTGGCTGGGAGATCCCAATGAGTTCATGTCAGTCGAGAAGTGGGAGCTAGACGGTGCACGCTTGAGACAAAAACTACGTAGCATTCGCATTTGGCTAATGTACGTCGATTTAAGTTATTACTTCCAATGAAATTTAAATTACACATGTTATTTCTCTGTGCGGGCTTATTCATTATTATGAAGAGATTGTGTTTTTATATTTCGTCCCTTATCCCTTTAGTCATTAGTCCATTCCTGAGCAGTCATCCAGGGGCCGAATGGATGGTCGTCACTTCAGTGTTTAAAGACCTATAGATTCAAATGACATGTTTTTCTGTGCATGGATGATGAGTGAAGGATAAAAAATTTCCCAGTTGTCTATCCCTTACTTATCTCTGCGTTGATTGATTCATGGATGAATGATTTGTCTTTGCCCCTTCTTGTGAACAAGTACCTCTGTGTTTGATTGCTTAAACTCTGAAAACCATTGTGTTTCCTTGAAATATTATCCCTGAATTTCCTCGATTGATTACCTATGCATTTCCTTGAAGGATCAACTCTGCGTTTTAGTTTTGGGGGGTAAAATCTTAGCATTGAATGGTAAACCCTCTTCATTTATTTTTATGATAATTCCTGGCATTTTTTTTATCACTCCCATCAGAGACAGTATCATTTTCATTTCTTTACAGCGAATCAAAATTGCATTATCATTGACTACAATGTACACATATATTGACTGTGATTTAATATATGGATAGCAAAATTATGCTTGAATTGAAGTGAATTTATGCTTGAAGGACTGCATTTTTATACATTGGAATGACTGTGTTTTTAGACACTGAAGGAATGCATTTTTAACATTTGAATGATAAATAAATTTATCTTTTGAAGGGTGATTGATCAGTTGTACTTTATTATTACTACTATTGGATTTGATTAGCATTACATGGCAATTGGAATCTCTGATTAGCGTTTGATTGGATCGTCTTTGGATAGCGATATTGTTATTATTCTTCATTTTTTAGTAGTGATTCATACATTTAATAAGATAGCATTATCATCTATTTAACTCTGTGTTTCATATATATATTTATGACTGTGTTTTAATACTTGACAACATTTTTCTATATGATAAAATACAGTGATGGTATATCTTGGCAGCGATATTATATTTGACAACAATGTATTATATGTATTATATATATTATAAGGACAACAACTTTATATATCATATGCCGACGATATCTTATATATCAGCAGTATAACATTAAGATGAAGCAATGATTAATCGACAACGATTGGGTGGTTGAAAATGATTATCATTAGTCACAGTAGTAGTTATTAAAAGACAACTAGATTGTTGTTAACCCAGGGATTTCCTTTAAATCTCTTTAGTGACAACAAATGTTTGTGAGAAAATTTAATATTTAATGAAAACGTTCTTATGTAATATACACAAATACAGTTAGACAATGTTTAATTGTTGTTGACAAAACCAACATTATTCTGTTAGACAACGTTTAATTTATGTATGAATTACCTGCATTTTTTTTACTGTTGTTGACCACACATAAAATTTCTAAGCAATGATTCTATTGGTATCATATTTATACATCGTGGGTAATCTAATGTACTACATGGTTAATATTGCTAGACAAATTTTCATGGCATTTTTACACAGCCTTCTTGGTGTTTTCGCCCAACGATTCACTCCATTTTTACCCAGTGATGTCAATATATTTATTAATAGTTTTATCTTAGGTTTTATCCAGAGACTTGATAATAGGCAATGACTTTATGGTTGTGCACAGTATTTAGTTATGGTTTTATTGTTTTTTAGTTATGGATTTGTTTCAAATATTATAGATTATATTTGTTTCATAGATAGCGATTTTTTCTATATTATTATCTTCAGTTCCATAGATAGCGATTGTAATATATTTTTTTTAGTTAAAAGATCTTCATTATATAAACCCCTGGATGGGGTGTTAGTGCAGACCACATGGCGTACAGAGGGAGAGCAGATGAGCCAGCAAGGCGGAGAGCCATGTGACCAGCTCGTGCCGACCACCGCCGACTCTACCTTGCATTAACTATCTTTCACGTCGATTGTAGCAGCATTAATTTTGTTTCACATGACCTTCATTACACATTGTTCTATGGCTTCTCCATCTGCTTGTGCTCCTCTCCCTCTCTCGAGGACCGACTCCCACATTCCTCTGTTGCCTTGGCCTGGTTATGCTTGGACTTTCATGGTGCTCACAGGTCACGACCATCTCCAGGCTCTCCACATTTTCCTGGAACACCAAAACCTTTTCCGTATTCAAATCATGCCGCGTCAACAAGGACGGTCGCGAAGGGGCTCTCATTGGCATCCTCCTCGGCCCCGATTAGCGGTTTCTTCCCCGGGTTCGCCCTCAACACTTTCCTCGCCGCTTCTGCTACCTGAGCTAGCACCTCTCGCTTCCTCCACCTCGCCTATCTCCCGGTTTGATTGCTTATCCATAATTGAAAGCTTGTCGGGCTCTTCTTTGCACCACCTTGCCACTCCACTGACCTCCAGAACTTCCAATCCTTCCCATGCACCAGTTACTGGTTCCTCAAATTATCCCATGGGAGCGCCACCTCCTATTCAAGCCGTCCGAAGCAACACGTCCGCTTCTACCGACTCCAAGCATGATCTACAGCTGAAAGAGAGTTTCACCATCCTCTATGATTTGGTCTTCGAACTCTGTCAGGGAATGGAGGACCTCCAATTTCGAATGCAGCTTATGGATGGAAGGATCTCGACCCTCCTTCATCTCCTATCTACCTTCCAAGACACCTCTCCCTCCTACCCAGCAGACGTGGCTTGAGCAGGGGCGCCCTCCTCAGAAGGCAACGACAGAAATGTTAGGACGCAAAGTGTAGCAGGGGTCATTGCGGAGCAGGTCCAGCATGAGGACATGGAAGCGGTGACAGCCATAGGTCAGCATGCACACACTCCGTCGGGAGACACCCTACCAGCTACCAACAGGGGCGAGGGCACCGTAGACGCTGACATGCATTTGGAAAGCAAAGGGACACCCATTGAGGAGGAGTTGTGGCACGCGGTTGTTCTTGTCACCTGGCCAGGTTACTTGCCAAGTGTATAACCCCTCAAGGGATCTTTTCTTTTTAATAGTTTCTCCTTTTAGTTACAATTTAGTCAGCTTAGCTTTGTTCTTTAAGACTGCTAGGTTCTCAGATGCTAAACTTACCTGGTTGGCTGAACTGGTTTCCCCTTTTTGGGGCAATTCAGTAACTACAATCCGGTTGTTATCAAGTTTTTGTAACTATGGTCTGGTTTTTTGAAGGCCCTTATATATAAANAAGATCTTCATTATATAGCGATTTTATTATATTTGTTGCATAGGTTATAATTGTTTCATAGATTATATTGGTTAAACATAGATTATTGATAAACAACATTGTGGATATGTCAACTATCTTGATCTAAGGCTTGTATGTTTGGGAAGGGTAATGATAGGATTGAGGGATTTAACTTAGGATATACAAGGAATTACATGTTAGTAAATGACAAAGGTAGTGAGACCTTTATGATAATAAAATCTTAATTAAATAATAAAAACTTATTGTAGAATGGATTCTCGAGGGAAATTTCTTCGATGGCTAAGAACGTCCTTTAATTGATGTATGTTTGCGATATACTTTGTTGTGACAGAAATTTAATGTGTTGTAGGATTGTCACTGTATTCAGATTTCCCTTACGTCTTGTTGACTTGTTGCTTGGGTGCACGGGTATAGTCTTCTTGTATTCTAATAGTTAGTTGGGAATCCTAGCGCGTCAGATTTTCTTAGGTTATTGGTCTAGATAGGTTGTGTTGCACTATGGTTACTGTCACTCCTATCGCCTCGTGATGACATGATTCCTGATGAGGGGATCATTGTGTGCCCTGATGGATAGATGTGAATGATAACCTGGCCAGATTCTGTGCTTCCCGATGTGGGTGGTTGTTCACTGTAATGGATGTTGGTACTTCATTTTGTGACGCCTTAATGCGTGGGTTTTGTGCGCCATGGAGGTTCTAGTTACTGGTCTTCAAGCCACTGTGTCAGGTTGTTGATGTCTTTCTTTAGTTGCAGGTGTTGTTCTGCTTGTGTTGGGTGGGTACTCATTTATCTGTCTATTGATTATCGCATGTTATGTATAGTTGCATGACGTGCTAGTGTGTTGAGTCGTTATTGTTTGTTTCCTGATTTGCGTGCATTGTGTTCGTCGTCAAGTTGTGTTTCTTAATTATTGTCGTTGTAGCCTTCCCGCTTTAAAAACAAAAAATCACTTGCTTTGCATTTCTTGTAGTCACAACGATTTGGCACGTTACATATGGTATTAGAGAGGGTTCAACCCTACGATTGTAGATCACCATGCTTTCCACTGCAGTAAACCCTTGATTTTTAACCTAATGCTAATTAAAAAATTTAACGTTTCCATGTGGTGATCTCGATTAGAGGATGCCACAGAGGTTCACAATGTGGTGTCATGGAAGGAGGTGTGACACCTCCAGAAGTGCTCGCTCGCTCGGAGTCTAACCCCCAAGGGGAGGAACAAGTCCTTGGGCTAGATCTGATTGTTGTAATGGATGATGATGGTTTGACCAGGTCCTTCCAGAGATTGTCAGAGGCCTTGATTCACCATCTGCACTGAGATGAGGCCAGGGAACCTATACCCCTTAGGGTCCATAGCGTGCCCAGCCAGTATCGTTAGTATTCACCGCAAACATGAGAAGGTCAATTTCTGAGCTCTTTGGTGCCCCGTATGGTACAACTGCCGAGGCATGGTTGGAGAATATGGCAATGTGTTTTTCACTTCATGAATAAACATCCAACATGAAGGTCTGGATGATGGTCTTTCAACTGAAGGGGAGCACTCTTCTATAGCGGAATAAGCTCCTGCCGCATTTGAGCATGGTAGTTGAAGATGTGTCATGGGAACTATTCAAGGAACGTCTCCAAGAGAGGTATCTATCAAAGGAATTCATTGTGCGTTATCTCAACGAGTTCAATGCCTTGTGACAGGGAAGTCGTATGGTGCTCGAGTACGAGGCCCATTTTATGGAGATTCTTTGGTATGCTCTGCACTTGAATATCGAGAAACTTAAGATCAATAGGTTCGTGTTTGGCCTTGATGTCAACATTCGTGCAAGGGTTAGGATTCTGATGCCTCAAACCTTGCATGAGGTCATTCATAAGGCCCTCATAGTAGAGGAGGAGATTATTAGTGAGGTTCAGAGTAGGACTCCAACAAGACCCGCGGGGCAGGTGTCATCTAGTGCACAGCAGCATCATACACCAGCTATAATTTCAGTAGGCTATTGTGGCTTCCAAAGAGGATCCACTTTCACTACACCTCGACGACCAATGCCTTAGGAATAGACTCCTTACTATCATTGAACAAACCCTTATATTTTTATAGATCCTGGTGCTACCCAGAGTTTCATTTCTAGTGCAGCACTAAAAATAATTAATGTAAAGGCAGTCAAACAGGGTGAGTTTAGCTTTGTAGAAATGGCTTCAAGAGCTAAACAGAAGTTTGGAGGGAAGGTTATGGGTTGTAGCCTTAACCTAGGAGAGATTGTCACTAGGGCCAACCTGTACGTCATGATATTAGGATCTTATGACGTCATGATCAGTATGAAATGGTTGGAATCACATGAGGCGATACTCAACTATAAGATGAAATGGTTGAGCTTAGTCGATGATGAGGGACAAAGACTTGTGATTGTAGGTCAGAACTAGGGAGTTTCCCTGTGGTTCATCTATTCCTTGCAGCTACGGAAGAGCATGTGAAAGGGATGTAAGCTTTATGCGATCCTTGCATTAAATGAGAAGGGAGTAGTGGAAGGTCTAGAACACCCTCCAGTGGTGAGAGAGTTGTGGACATCTTCCCTGAGGAGTTACATGGGATTTTGTTGGAGAGGGAATTGGATGTTCCCATAGACCAAAAATAGGGGACTGAACCGATAGAAAGAACACCTTATCGGATGTCAACCCAGGAGTTACAGGAGTTGAGAATGCAAGAAAAGGAGTTGTTGGACCTGGGACTTATATGTCCAAGTGTGTCACTGTGGGGTGCATCGATTATCTTCATATGGAAGAAGGATGGGTTGTGGAGACTCTGCATTGACTATCATCAATTGAACAAGGCAAGGATCAAGAATCAATACCCATTTCCAAAGATTGATAATCTATTCAATCAGATGAAAGGCACGATGGTGTTTACAAAGATCGACTTGCGATCAAGGTATCACTAGTTATGGATCAAGGAGGATGATGTCCCTAAGACAACCTTTAAGACAAGGTTTGGACATTATGAGTTTATTGTTTTATCGTTTCTACTAACAAACGCCCCAGGGGTATTTATGATTTTGATGAACGGGGTGTTTCGCGAGTACTTGGACAAGTTCTTCCAAGTATTCATTAACGATATTTTGATTTACTCTCAGACGATGGAGGAGCATGATGAGCACATGTTCTTGGTACTACAATGTTTGTGAGAGAACAAATTGTATGGGAATTTGTCTAAATACTTGTTTTATCAATCCAAAGCTTCACTACTTAGGGCATGTAATCTTCGACGAAGGTATCTCTGTGGATCCAGCAAAGGTAGAGGCTATTACGGAATGGCCTGCACTGACGAATGTCCTGGAAGTGTGAATATTCATGGCTTTAGCAGGATATTATCGACGGTTCGTCAAGGGTTTCTCAAAGATGTCAAATTTGATTACGGAATGGAAGAATAAGAACAAGAAGTTTGTTTGGACCGAGAAATGCACGGAAGCATTTCATAGGCTCAAGGAGATGTTGAAAATAACACCGATACTAAAGGTCCTTGACATGGATGCAAACTTCTTGGTATGCACTGATGCATCCAAAGAAGGCTTAGGCGGAGACTTGATGCAAGACGATCGAGTGATCGCTTAGATCTCGAGAAATTTGAGAAGGCATGAGGAGAACTATGTGACACACGATTTGGAGTTGTTATCCATTGTTTATTCCTTGAGAGTTTGGAGACACTACCTTATTGGATGAAAATTGAACTAAAAACAAACCAATGTGGACTACAACACATCTTTATGCAAAGCGACTTGAATGCATGACAACGACGTTGGTTGGAATTGCTTAGCGAGTACGATTTCGAGATTTCTTACATGAAAGGGACAGTGAACAGAGTGGTGGATGCGTTGAGTCGAAGACCACGCATATTTTCAGTGATTTCCTCTTCAGATGAATCTACATGAAAATATTCTAACTTTATAGTGCAATGATGACTAGTACAAGGAGCTCAAGGATTTTATCAGAAAAACCACAATGATGGTACCAAAATTCAAAGGATTTACTATCGACAACAACAAATCATTGATATTTAAAGTTTGAATTTACATACCACTCAACGACGGGTTGAGAATTTTGATCCTAAACGAGGCTCACAGAGCAGTGTACATGGCTCACCTGGGAGTCATGAAGATGAGGGCAGACCTTAAACCCTTATTCTTTCGAAAAGGAATGAAGGTAGACATAGTCAACTATGTGGCAAGATGTCTAGAATGTCAGCAGGTGAAGGCTAAACATAGACATCTGGCAGGATTACTAAAGACACATGTTATTCCAGAATTTAAATGGGAGGCCATTTCGATGGATTTCATTGTTGGATTCCCATTGACAGCAAGGAGACACGACTCGATTTTTTTGGTAGTCAACACTCTGACAAAGAGTGCTCACTTTATTCCTGTGCATATGATGCATCAAGCACCTGACATAGATAGAGATTTTATCAATAATATTGTGAGGCTGGATGGCATGCCTAAGAGGATTATATCTGATCAAGGATTGTTGTTTACTGGACAATTTGGACTAGTTTCCAAGAAGCCTTGGGAACCCAACTTAACTTTAGTATTTCATATCACCCAGAGATAGATGGGAAAACCAAACGAACAAACCAAATATTGGAGGACATGTTGTGTATGTACGTGATGGACCAACATAAGAATTGGGAGGAATTCTTTCCACTAATAGAATTTGCATATAACAATAGTTATCAAAGCACCATTAGGATGGTGCCTTTCGAGTTTCTTTAAGGGAAACTGTCTCAGATGCCTTTGAGTTTGGGATCGGCTTGAGGATAGGCTCCTAGTGGGACCTAAAGTGATCCAAGAAATGGAAGATAAAATGCAAACAATAAGACAAAATATAAAGGAAGTGGAGGATTGACAGAAGAGTTATGCCGATGCGCATCGTTTCGATCGTAGTTATGAAGTTGGCGAACGAGTTTTCTTGCGGGTGAAACTGCATAAGAGTTCGATCTAGTTTGGAAAATGTGCTAAACTCTCTCCTAGGTTTGTGGGATCCTGGGAAATTGTGGAGAAGAGAGGGCCTGTGGTCTATTGACTATCCTTGCGTAATCCTTGAGGCATATGCACGATGTCTTTCATGTCTCTGCTGAGACATTGTGTTAGTGATCCTACACATGTTTTGACTTGAGTACCTTGCAGGTATCGAATGAGTGTTCTCTCATGGCTTAGTCAATCCGCATCTTGGACCATCACATTCGACAACTACAACGTCAAACAATAGATCAGGTCAAGGTACAGTGGAACAACTATAGTCTGCACACAGCGACCTCGAAGGACGCATATGATATGTACCAACAATTTCCATTTTTGTTGATAGATAGACTTATGATACAGTGATACACTTTATTTCGGCACTTATATACTGTGAAACTTGGGAACGCAGTTTAAAACAAGAGGGGGTGTATGTAATTTTGTGCACTGAGCGAACTTATTCTTTGAGAACACTTGCTTGCAAGTGGTCCAGATTATTATACTATCGATCGTTCGATTATGATTATGAGACATTATGGATTGATGATATGTTATTTTTTGTATTCACATAGAAATGTGTTATTGATTGGGTTCTCCTGAGTGTGTAGGACTTTGGACATTGAGGATGTTGAGGCATTGATGAAACCCCTTGGAATATGGATCGAGTCAAGGAGTGGATTGTTGGGTTTGAATGTTGTTGATGTAACACATGTACATATGATTAGATGTTATGATGATTGATTATTATTGTTGACATGATTCATTAATGATGCAGGCTAACGACCGCTTTCTGACCAGACTCACATGTGGAGTAGAGGGGTCATGCAAGACAACTAGAGACTTTGAGGGAGAGGTGTGGCAGCAGCCCTGGAATAGCCTACTAGCACTCCCGCCATGTCTCAAACTATAGGTTAATGATTACCTAGTTCGCAAAGACCCACAATGCCATGAGGGTAGATTGTGACAGTCGCTCACGATGATTCTAAGGGGCATGCAATAAGGAAGGGGCCTTATTCCTTAGAGGCCCTTAGTCTCCCACAAGATCACCTGACGGAGTATTGACTCTAGGGGTCTTGATGTCTACCAAGTCAGTCAAGAGGTGAGTGGCACCCTTGGAGCACGTAGTGCTTCCTGAAGGGCACATCGCGCAAGAAAAATAGAAAGAGGCGAGTGGAACCCTTGGAGCACCTAGTGCATCCTGAAGGGCACATCATGATTTTAACTGGTAAGTGCATAAATATGGTTGGCCTTAAAATGAATGATGTGATAAGTAAGAATTAAAAAAAATTACCTAATAAAAATGTCGCCGAACCTAGAGAAATTAAAACCTAGGTCTAAGTAGAACATGTGGTCAAAAATTAATAATAAATACACATATAACAAGAAGGGGGGTAAGAAATTCAATTAATTTATTTAATTCAAATTATCATGAAGAATTAAAATTTTAAAAAGGGAAATAGTTGTTTTGATCTATTTTTTCTAATTTAATTTCTGTTAAAAAGAAAAGAGGGTAATTGGTTGTTTTGTTTACACTTGCTAAATTTGATTTTTAGTTAAAAAGGAAAAAGAGGGAAACTTAAAAGAAACAAGAAACTTAAAGAAAAAGTGGAAACCTAAAACAGGGGGGAGAAAGATAAAGAAAAAAAGTTGAATGTCTAACTTAGTAAGGAATCTTTCCATTGGAACTTTCTAATTATGAACTCAACTAGGAATTAAGTAAGGCGTAAGTCATTTGAGAAGTGTAAGGGAATCTTGGGACAGCTAGGAGCATTTTTAGGAATGTTTTTAGGTGGGTGAGGGAAATAGCAATAATTAATTAATTAATAAAATTAATTTTCTAGTGAAACTAGGGGATTGGGCGACATGTGTACGAGGGAGGTTTTTACTAATTAAAATTAATGAAAAAGGAATTTAATGAGAATTTGGGAAACTCATTACTTAAAAACTCTATAAAAAGGATGGAGGAGGAGGAGTATGGATGGGATCTTTATGCGTAATGTTACGCTTCTAAAATTTTGTCTTGACTAAACTTCTCTTGTGGGAGTTGGGATACCCATCTTGGGTAATGAGTGGTAGGTCAAACTTGAGAGGTGAGTTGGGTGCTAACAGTTCTCTGGCATTGTGTGCATGGCCCCTTTGCAGCTCGGGGCCTCAGGGGGAAGAAGAGTACCCCTATCGTTGGCTGGAAGGTACCAGTGAGGTCACATCGGTCAGAAAGTAGGAGCTAGATGGAGAATTCTCAGGACAGAAACTATGGAGCATTCACGTTTGGCTAAGGTACGCCGATTTAAGTTGTTACTTGTAATGAAATTTAAATTACACATGTTATTTCTCTGTGCAGGTTTATTGATTATTATGAAGAGATTGTGTTTTTATATTCCGTCCCTTGTCCCGCTAGTCATCAGTCTGTGCCTGAGCAGTTGTCCAGGATCCAAATCAACAGTTGTCACTTCGGTGTTTAAAGACCTGTAGATTCAAATTCCCTGCTTCTCTATGCATGGATGATGAGTGAAGGATAAAAATTTTCCTAGGTATCTATCCTTTACTTATCTCTGTGTTTATTGATTCATGGATGAATGATTTGTCTTTGCGCCTTCTTGTAAACAAGTACCTCCGTGTTTGATTGCTTAAACTCTGAAAGCCCTTGTGTTTCCTTGAAAGATTATCCCTGAATTTCCTCGATTGATTACCTCTGCATTTCCTTGAAGGATCAACTCTACATTTTCTTATTTTGGGGGGGTAAAATATCAACGTTGAATGGTAAACCCTCTTCGTTTCTTTTTATGATAATTCCTGGCATTTTTTTTTATCATTCCCATCAAAGACATTATCATTCTCATTTCTTTACATCGAATTAAAAATTGCATTGTTATTGGCTACGATGTACACCTCTATTGACTGTGATTTAATATATAGATAGAAACATTATGCTTGAATGGCAGTGAATTTATGCTTGAAGGACTGTGTTTTTATACATTGGAATGACTGCGTTTTTAGACATTGAAGGACTGCGTTTTTAACATTTGAATGATAGCGAAATTTATCTTTTGAATGGCGATTGATTAGCTGTACTTTATTATAACTACTGCTAGATTTGATTAGCATTACATGGCGATTGGATTAGCGTTTGATTGGATTGGCTTTGGATAACGATATTGTTATTACTCTGCATTTTTGAGTAGCGATTCATACATTTAATAAGATAGCATTATCATCTATTTAACTCTGTGTTTCATATATTTAACTCTGCTTTTCATATATATATTTATGACTGCGTTTTAATACTTGACAACGTTTTCTATATGATTAAATACAACAATGGTATACCTTGATAGAGATATTATATTTGGCAACAATTTATTATATATATATATATATATATATATTAATTATAAGGAAAACAATTTTATATATATATTAATTATAAGGACAACAATTTTATATATTGTATATCAACGATATCTTATATATCAATAGTATAACATTAATAGGCAACAATGATTAATCAACAACGATTGGGTGGCTGACAATGGTTATCATTAGTCACAGTAGTAGTTATTAAAAGACAGCTAGATTGTTGTTAACCCAACGATTTCCTTTAAATCTCTTACAACAAAGTTTTGTGAGAAAATTTAATATTTAATGACAACGTTCTTATGTAATATACAAAAATACAGTTAGACAACGTTTAATTGTTGTTGACAACATCAACAATATTCCGTTAGACAACGTTTAATTTATGTATGAATTACCTGCGTTTTTTTTACTGTTGTTGACCTCACATAGAATTGCTTGGAAGCGATTCTATTGGTAGCATATTTAGACAATGTGGGTAATCTAACAGACTGCATGGGTAATATTGCTAGACAACTTTTCATGGCATTTTTACACAACCTTCTTGGCATTTTCGCCCAGTGATTCACTCCATTTTTACCCAGTGATGTCAATATATTTATTAATAGTTTTATCTTAGGTTTTATCGAGAGACTTGATAACAGGAAATGGCTTTATGGTTGTGCACAACATTTAGTTATAATTTTATTTTTGTTTAGTTATGATTTTTTTTCAAATATTATAGATTATATTTGTTTCATAGATAACGATTTTTTTTATATTATTATCTTCAGTTCCATAGATAGTGATTGTAATATATTTGTTTCAGATAAAATATCTTCATTATATAGTTATTTTATTATATTTGTTGCATATATTATAATTTTTTCATAGATTATATTGGTTAAACATAGATTATAGATAAACAACATTGTGGATATGTCAACTATCTTGATCTAAGGCTTGTATTTTTGGGAAGGGTAGTGATAGGATTGAGGGATTTAACTTAGGCTATACAAGGAATTACATGTTAGTAAATGACAAAGGTAGTGAGACCTTTATGATAATAAAATCTTAATTAAATAATAAAAACTTATTGTAGAATGGATTCTCAAGGGAAATTTCTTCGATGGATAACATCGTCCCTTAATTGATGTATGTTTGCGATAGACTTTGTTGTGCCATAAATTTAATGTGTTGTAAGATTGTCACTGTAGTCATATTTCCCTTGCGTCTTGTCAACTTGTTTCTTGGGAGCACGGGTATAGTCTTCTTGTATTCTGACCGTTAGTTTGGAATTCTAGCGCGTCGAATTTTCTTGGGTTATTTGTCTATATAGGTTGTGTTTCTCTATGGTTACCATCATGCCTATCACCTTCTCACAACATGATTCCTGATGAGGGGATCATTGTGCGCCCTAATGGATAGATGTGAATGATAACCTAGCCGAAGTCTATGCTTCCCGATGTGGGCGGTTGTTCGTTGTAATGGATTTTGGTACTTGGTTTTGTGACGCATTAATGCGTGGGTTTTGCGCATCGTAGAGGTTCTAGTTACTGGTCGTCAAGCCATGGTGTTGGGTTGTTGATGTTTTTCTTTAGTTGCAGGCGTTGTCATGCTTGTGTCGGGCAGGTAGTCAGTTTATCTGTCTATTGATTATCACATGTTGCATCCAGTTGCATGACGTGCTAGTGTGTTGAGTCATTGTTGTCTATTGCCTGATCTGCGTGCATTGTGTTCATCGTCAAGTTGTGTTTTAACTGTTGTCGTTGTTGCCTTCCTTCTTTAAAAAAAAAAATTCACTTTCTTTGTGTCACTTGTAGTCGTAACGATTGGGGACCTTACAACTATGGGATTTTTTTATCTAGGCCTTGGGGAAAAAAATTAGGTGGCACACTACAAATGGATATGCCATATGACACTAATCTAGTTTTTTGGTAGAGAAACCATGAGAATTTATAGGGAAACCAAACTTATATACATAGTTAGTGATCAAAATAATCCCAAAAATTATCCTGTCTTTCAAAATATCAAGACGTGGGATGCTTCATTCTATCTTTAAACAATGAAACAGAGGTTTGTACAAAAATTATAAATACTCTTTTTTGTTGAAAATGATGAGTTCATGAATGGAATGTGGAAAATGTATTTGGATGGATTCTTGGGAGGGTTTTGGAGTTTTTATACTTTTAATTTCACCTCATGGAAAGTTGTTTCCATTTATTTTAGGTTGCAATTTGAAACATATTCCACAAATAATGTCTGTGAATATGAATCTTTAGTGTTAGGTTTAGAAATATCTAGAAGAATGAAAATTGTAAATCCCATAGTCTATGGTGATGCTGAATCAATTGTTAAGAAAATAAATAAGATTTATCAAGCCAAACAACCTAGGATGAGATCCTACAAAACAATTTCTTGGGACTTATTTGAAAATTTCTTTTTAACATTCAATATTCATGCAATTCGAATCTATTTAAATCAACAAGCATATTCACTACTAGTGGTAAGTACATCCAGGCCTCCCGAGGCTCCAAATCTAAAAAATGAAGTGGAGATGAGGTATAGATTTTCAATTCCTAATAATGTTCAACATTGGAAGGTATTTTAGGATGATCAACATATTAAAATTTTTTTGGAAATGGTTTATGATTTTTTTGCAACTCATATTGATCAAGAAGATGACAAGATAATCAAAATTTTCATCCAGATCCTAAAATGAAAAATATGATTGCTAACCATAAAATAATGATATTGAGAAATAATTAGATTCCAAAAGGTTTAGTGCCTCTAGTGAAATTATTTGATAAAGATTATATTGCTTTCAAACATGTTGTACATCCTCATATTGAAGATGTAGAAGATTGTAACATTGGTACTGGAAAAGAACCAAAGAATATCAATATCTCAAATCTTCTACTTGTTGATCAGAAAATCATGCATGTGGATTTATTTAAAGAACTTATTGAAGTTTTTTCATGGGCATATGAATATCTAAAGACTTATGATACTAGTATAATTCAACATAGAATTCCACTTAAGGTGGGATATAAACCATTAAGACAAAAATTAAGAGAGGTAAATCCTATTCATTTCCTAGTAATTGAAAAACAAATAAAGAAATTGTTAGATGTAGAAATTATAGTCCTTCTCATATATTATTCCTTGGTTGCAAATTTAGTGCTTGTTAGAAAGAAATAATTAAATCATATTTTGTGTTGATTTTATAACTCTTAATAAAACTTCATTGAAGGATAATTAACCTCTTCTGAAAATGGACCATATTTTACAAAGGGTAGTGCAAGATAACTAAATTTCTATGATTGATGGTTTTTCAATCTATAACCAGATTGTTGTGCATGAAAAAGTTAGGGAGTTGACTGCATTTACCACACCATGGGGAACCTTTATGTATGAAAAAATTCCCATTGGTTTAATGAATGTAGGAGAAATTGTTCTGAGGGTGATGGACATAGCATTTGTTGGAGAAAAAGAAAAAAATATTGTTATTTATTTAGATGATATAATTATCTTCTCCAAATAATATGATGAGCATTTAAAACATCTTAGGTAAACTTTTATCAAATGTAAAAAATATGGTTTTGTCACTTAATCCTAAGAAATCAAACTTTTCTATGCAAGAAGGAAAATTACTTGGATGCATTGTTTCAAAGGAAGGAGAGAATATTCACCCTCGGTTTGTTAAGGAAATTTAAGTTATAAACCTACCAAGAAACAAGAAATAAATTCAGTCATTTCTTAGAAAAATCAACTTTTTGAGAAGGTTCATTCCTAATTTTGCCGAAGTGGTAAAAGATCTAACAGACCTACTAAAAAACGACAGTGAGGTTAAATGGTCTTTAGAGGCCATATATTCATTTGATAAAATCAAGAAAGCCTTGGGAGAAGAACCAGTGCTAGTAAGTGCAAATTACTTTAATGATTTTCTTATTTTTTCCTTTGTCTTTGATAATATTGTTGTTGTAGTTATTTTACAAAAGAATGAAGAAACTAATGAACAACCAATTGATTTATTTTGTAAAAGTTTGTGAGACTCATAACTCAAATATAACATTCTTGAAAAATAGACGTATGCTTTGGTAAAGGATTTGAAATATTTTAGAGCTTATGTTTTACACTTTTAAAATAATTGCATATGTTCCTAGTAGTACTTTCAAAGAAATTATGAATTAACCAGGTAGAAATGGGAGAAGGGGAAAATGGATAGAAAAAAATCAAGAATATGACCTTGAAATAAAACCAACAAAATTTATTAAAGTTCAAGGTTTAGAAAAAAATATAGTAGAATCGAATTGTAGTGCTCTTGGCATAAATCAATTTTCAAATATAGCAAAAAATACTCCAGGAGGATTGGATAAAGAAGATTTGAAGCAACGTTTAATAAAGGTATATGATACATTGTCTCTATCTCCTTGGTACAAAGACATTGTTTTATATTTACAAACTCTTGAATTCCCACCCGATTTCAGTCAAGAAAAATCTAGATCTCTTAAGCTAGAACCAATTAAGTATCGCATAATAGATGAAAATATTTACTGGAAGGATCCTTTGGGAATTTTATTGAATTGTAATGTTGAGGAGGAAATTGAGAGGATTATGTATGAATTTCATAAAGGAATATGTCGATGGCACCATTCTTGGAGAGATACAACGTCGAAAATTTTGAGAGATGGTTATTATTGGCCAAAGATGGTTTCATAAGTGAACGCAAAGGTAATATCTTGTAGAGAATGTCATATTTTTGCAGGTAAAGAAAAGATTCATCCATTATCATTAGTTCCAATAAAAGTTGAATATCCTTTTCATCAATGGGGCCTTGAATTCATAGGTGAGATTCACCCGGCATCTAGTGCACAACATGAGTGGATTCTAACTGCAAAAGACTATTTTTCCAAATGGGTGGAAGCAATTCCTACCAAATTTTCTACTAATGCAGTTGTGATCAAATTCCTTGAGGAAAACATTCTTGCTAGATTTGAATGTCCCAGGAAAATCACAACAGACAATTCTCAAGCTTTTAAGTCCCTTTCAATGATAGATTTTTTCCAAAAATATAACATTATTCTTGGACATTCTACTACCTACTATCCTCAAGATAACATATTGGAATAATCATCAAAAAAGAGTTTAATGAGGGTTATCAAGAAAGTGTTGACTGATAATAAAAGGGATACCTGCATTCTCACTTGAAATTTGCGCTCTAAGAAAACACAATTAGCACCAAAAGTTCAATATGTATATCTCATTTCCAGTTAATTTATGGCTTTTATGTTGTACTTCCTATTAATATTTATTTTCATGTGATGAAATTGTTGCAGGACAATGATGAAGAACCTAATGATCTTACTAGAAGAATGAACCAGCTAATTGAAGTGCAACAAACCAAAGAGCAAGTTAATGAGAAATTTCAAGAATATCAAGATACGATGAAAGCCATTTTTGATAGGAGACAAAAACAAATAATTTTTTTCCTCGGTGATTTAGTGATAATATGGGATAGCAGGAGAGAAGATCATGGAAAACATAAAAAGTTTGAAAATTTATAGCTCATACTTTATAATATTGCTACAATTGAAGGAAAAAAAATATTTTCTCTTCAGAATCTGAAAGCATATTTGCTAGAATTCCCCGTGAATGGGCGGTTATTAAAACATTTCATTCAATTTTAAAGATTTTAATTTTCATTCATTGTATATAATTGGTTTGGATTAACATTTTCTTTTACTCATACTTTTTCAAAAATACTTAAAAAATAAAATAAAAACAAAAAACGTTTGAAATAAGTATTGGATCTGAAGTATAACTCATAAAGACTCATCATTATAATTTTGTCAAGATGATCCAATTAAACAAAATTTAGCATTTTCCTTCTTATATTACATGATTTTTAACATAGTGTATTTCCTATTTTTAGTGGACTTACCATAGATGAGTGCATAGTTAATAAGTATTCTCTTTTAAATAGATAAATCCTTATGCTCTCATACCTTATAAATCTTAATAACTTATAAATCTTAATAAGAAAAAATTGCTATAACTATTAAAGAGGATTTTGACATGTTATTTTTAAACTAGAAAGGAGAATATATTACTT
>ML798431.1:403412-428911 GCA_009831015.1 Picea engelmannii
TTATATATATATATATATATATATATATATATATATATATATATATATATATATATATATATATATATAATTTAGTATTTATATATTACCTATTATAATCAAGGGAAATATACAATCAGATGGTTCTCAGTTCTATAGCTCGAAATGTCTGAAAGGGAAACTATTCCATCCCTTTAAGCAAAAATAGGCTACAAAGTCATAGATTGGTTCTCAGTTTTTGAGCCTGGACTGCTCCATAGGGAAACCATTCCAACCCTTTAAGTGAAGAAAGATTGTAATCATGAAGACTAGTTTTAAAAGAAAAATTTAACCGTCTAGACACTATATTTCCACACAGGGAATAACCAAAAGAAATCTGAAATAATTTGGTTAAATAACTAACATAAATCCAACAAAACTAAAACTTGTTTCTAGGGTTCATGGCATCTGTCCTAGAGGTAGTGTCATGTCCTTCAGCAAGATAATCCCTGCGTCGCACACCACAAGTGGAACCGTTGCCGTTGGACATGCCAATGGAGTGAAGAGGGAGTGAATAAGGGTAGTCACGCACTCCCCTCAATGATCCATTAAGTCCATATTGAATCTCATGTATTCCATATCATGGCGCAATTAAAAGATCAGGTCATGTAGAATGTGCATAGTGTCCAAAATCCATGCACATCCCTCACATGGCTAGTTGTTCGTAGTCGGTATGGGATTATGTTACGCTACTTCCTTGGTTGGCAGAAGGTGTCTATCATGCTCCACGAGACGTGGCCTATTCACAACTAGACCGAAGTGGGGTAGAGTCATGTCCTTACCAAGTTGAAAGGTAACCATGGAGGGAGGTAGAAAATGTAGAGTCGACAGAGCGTGGGGTTGTGCTAAAGTTCCAAAAGTAGAGGAGATATCTCAAATTGGCCCAAGAGAAAAGCCCAAGGAGTTTCCAAATTTGTCGAATCATTCAATCAAGCAAGACCATGGAGAGTGAGGAGGTGCTTGTTCGCCAGGGCAGTAGAAGAAAACGATGAAGAAGAACCTCTAGAGTCATTGTTGTGCGAGGATCCCCTTATTTCCTCATGAAAAATGAAAAGGTATGTTTTGGGTAATTATTTTCTAAGTAAAGGCTCTGGTCTAAAACTTATAACTGGTATTTTTACTCAAGGTACACTACTAAATTGGTATATTTTGGAAGGATAGAGCTAGGACTGACGAAAACAAAATATTTATGAGTATACTTTATCACTCAGGTATCTCCAACTCATCCTTTATAAACAAACATCATCCCTTGGTTTGTAAAACATATTGATTTCCCCTATCTCATGTAAACTGTCAAACAAATTGAAAGAGATGGTGAAAGTAAATTCAATTGGGAAATGCAAGTACTTCACCGGAGCTATGGAAGCTCACATGTAGTGAATCAAGGCCTGTGATGTCGAGGTGACTACACCATAGGCTATGGAAGCATTTTGGCAGTGTAGCAACACCATGAGGATGAGGAGGACTACCAATGACCATATTTATCTTATTACTCAATCAAATTATTTTCCTTGGAAATAACTATATTCTAACCTTAATTAAAGCCATAATATTAAATTTCTATCTTTAAAACCCTAAAATTTCTCGAGTTGTTAAACATTAGTTATAAATTTGACTCTTAGCCAAAAATTTATTGTTGCATTACCCTACACAATTCTTGAGCAAATTTGAATGGGTGAAAATATTTTTATCATTTTCTTGTGTTACTCTCTAAAAACATGTTAAATTCTGAAATTATTAGTGGTTCAATTTCTTCAATTATAAATTAATCAATATAATTGAGAAGAAAAGATTTATTAATTTGTTTAAAAAATAAATTGATATTTAAAATTAATTTTCTTTTCAAAATAATAACTCCATACCCAATAATGAAGGAGCTTGGTCTACAGTGCTTTAGTGCCTCTAAGGGAGACACCATATCCAATTAGAACTTAATGTTGTAACATTATCTAATTTTTTAATAAATAAAATAGAATTTTTATAAATAGATGTTAATTAAAGTTAAATTATTATATTTTCTTTAATCTTAGGTTTTGCTAATTTTTTAAATTAAAATATTTTGTAAATAATTAGTGATATAAACATTGACAGTTTAGATTTTTAAAAAAGTTTCATATATGATTTTAATATAATTTTGTCTTTACATAGTTTTAGTTTTGATTTTGTGTTTTATGTTTATAAAACATTGAAAAAAAATATTAAATAAACGTTGTGCTGTTTGTAGGGAATTGCACACTCCAACGGATAAATGAACATCCTATAGTGAACCACGACCCCTCCCGACTTTACAATGTTTAGCACAAAGCTGACCCCCCGCCGTGATATAAAGAGGTTTTCAAAAATGTGACGTGGAAATCATAGGAATTACCACGACCAGTCCCTTGGAAGATTCTAATACCATGAAATCATAGGTTTTATAAAATCATAGGTTTTATAAAATACTTTCATTTCATATATATTGTTATAAGCATCGAGTCACTTCCCACATAAGTCTCAAGTCACGAATCACTTAATTCCCAATTAGAATTTTTCCACGTGTCCAACAAAAATTAAAATAATAAAAAATACACAAAATGGAATAAAATGAAAACAAAAAGACTAATTCAATAAAGAAAAGGAGAAATATCAACGAAAAGAAAAGAAAAAGCAACGCGGAAAAGAAAAAATAGCATGAAAATTGCCACGTAGTTTATTAATCAAGTCAATCAACCTTCCACAAATAGAACCGCGTAACTTTTGTCAATTAAATTCCTTTTTATTTTTATTTTAAAACAATGAAATATTCTAAATATAAAAGAAAAAAAGAAACCCTATCCATCGAAAAGATGGATTTAGTTGATAGAGACTATGAAATTTATGATACTCATGTGAGTTTTGATTTGTATGAATTATATAAAAAAAAAAATTGGTAACAAGTTATATATTACTTGTTATAAGAAAAATTACGGTATCGTCTTGGGAACGAGTTTTGAATGTGTTGAGTTGCTCCGAAGGGAAATCGACTCAGCTTGACACTTTGACTGTAAAAATCAGTGATAATTAAACATATTTCTCTGAATCGCCTCGTGGGAAAACCGATTCGGCCGATCCATGCATGCATACTGTAAACCAAAGAAGATCATACTATGAACCACAAAATTCCTATCATCTAACAAACCCACAAAATAGACAGTACTAAACTCCAACAACCTAAACAGAACCTTCTAGAAACAACTAAACATTTTCAAAATAAAACAAGCATGCTGACATTTGTATGCCTACTAACTGTCATGGTGTCTGGTGTTCTTGCATGTCCCCAGCTTCCGCTGCATGTGTGTCTCGCATGGTGTCTTGCTTGTCATCAACCTCCTTTGTGCATGTATCCACATCTCGTTCGTCCTCCCCCTAGAAGTATGGAGCAAGAAATGCCCCTGGAGATGCGGGGGCATTGGTGCCCGAATCCGGTGAATGCAGGGAGTGGAGCGGCGTCGAGAGTAGAGATTTGATTTTCTCTATGCGTTGATCGAGGTGTTTCAGCTGAAAACAAAGGTCATCAACATCCTTACAGACTACGAAGACCAAATGTTGGATAATTGAGATCGAATCTCAGAGTCGTGGGCACGAAGCACAGTCTGTCTGGAGCAGAGCTTGGCCTTGAGCCACTTTCAAATGAATTTCTTGCATTTGAGCATTGAATTCCTCCAGCGAAGGCACATAAGCTGGCAACGGGGGTGCCAAAGGGGGTGGCGAGGGAGCGAAGGGTGATGGACTATAAAGGTGTGCCAATGTTGGCTGTGAGGTCAAGGCCAGGTCTGGGAGAGGTTGAAGAGTGTAGCCGAGAGAATTACCCTGAAGGTCAAACCATTCAACTCAGCAAGCCCATGGCAAGGATAGAGGCAAAAGGCCACATTGGTATGGTGAGGACTGGGTGGATGATAAAGGTGAGGAGATAAGAGTAGGAGCGAAGGTGGACAGGCGCCTGCTTGCCATGGTCATTTTGTTTTGGTACTAGAGGGAACCTCTCTTTGGCTTCCTGCGAAGGTGAGGCATATCCTGAAAAATGTGAGGGTGAGGCGGAGATTCGAACAGGGAGAACCAGGTAAACACCAGGGAGAACGACAAATTGTAAGAGTAGTTGGAAGGGTAGGGCGATAGATATCAACTAGGGGGATGGGCATTGCCATAAGAGGGAGGATAGAAAATAAATGCACAAGAGCACAGGAGGATCGAAAAATGTACCAGTGCCATAGCCATGACGGGAAGCCAACTCTAAGCACACTGAAGCATTTAGTTCAGAGCGCAGTGAAATGGATAGTTGCATAGTTCAAAAGGTGGTAATAAGGGTCAAAGGGAACAACATGTGCCTTCACGTGGCTCGAGGTCAGGTGGAGGGCTCTGAGTTTTCAAATGGGTACGTGAAGTGCTTTGACACCCCATCCGAGGGGATATCTATGCTAAGAGCCTTAGCTATGCCATCCTGGAGGAGGGGTTGATCCTTGTGGGTGGGGGACATATAGAGGATATATGGTCCTTCTAAATCCACCCCAAAATTAGCCAGTTTGTCTGCTACCTGGTTGGATTTCCTTCTCACTTGCCAAGGAATGAGCACCAAGTGAGAAAAAATGAGAGATGCAATGACACTGAGTCCTATGGTAAGTCGCTAGTAAGGGGAGATGTTGTCTAGATCTGCTCCATTGAGTATCTTTGCGAAAAGGATTAGAATTATTTGAGAATCCCCCTCAATGATCAGATTGTTGTTCTCATTGTCTTGAGAAAGATGTAGGACTTTGTTTAGACCCAAAAGCTTAGCTTCATTGTTTGTGTTATGTTGAATTCTAGTGGCTGCGATGAGCATTATGCTTCCTTGACTATTGCGAAGAACCATCCTAAAGCCGACAAGGCCTGGATTACCATTGGAAGCTTTGTTAAAGTTTAATTTCATGAATCCTGTAGATGGAGGAGACCAGTGTGAAGGGATGACTTTGTCTTGTGAATTTTTAGGTTTCCTTGAAAAATGTGGGTGAAAGTTGATGATCCATTTGTCCAGGATGCGCTTTTCCTGTGGAGGACAAGACAAGTCCTCCTCTTTCTAGGGGAAATTGTCTCTTTCACTCTTTCCAAAGCTTCCAGAGGATGAAGCCTGAAAGTAGCTACCATATATGGTTTAGGAAGGGAGACTGAAAAGACGAGTCTCTCCATTATTCTAAGGTATCCCTGAGGCCTTCTCGTTTGCAATATGTGGTGTGCATGATTGAGGTGCAGTGATACCAGATTTGTATATTGTAGGAGTAGAGAATGAGCATGTGATTTTGAGATTCTGAGTCCTTCCAACAAAGAGGGAAAATGGAGGGACCGAAAAAACCTCTTTTGGTGAGATTGCACTAGGTGAGGATGCCCTCATGTGCAATGAGCCAGAGGAAAATTCTTATTTTTGGCTAGTGCTCGATTGACCATATTTTCTCCCAAATTGGTTCCTGGGGGAGCAAGTGTGAGGCTATCTTTATATTGTAGGCCTCTTTGATGGTCAAGGTGCCTCATGATGAGTGCCCCATATTAGGATGTCGTCTCCTTGAGAAATTTGAATTTTCCTAGAAGTCAGCTCGTGCCAAGGTTGAAGATCCATGTGCGCTGGAGAATGAAGTTATGTGGGAGTGGACTTCCAATGATGCCAAGTTGTGCCTGGGGGGTCCTCTTGCCAATAGTATGCGACCGTGATTAGACCAGCCTCAGTGGTGGGAGTAAGAATATTATATGCGATGGAGTGTTTCATTAAGGAGGGCCATTGTTTCCACAAATCATGGCAAAAGGAAGTTTCCCTTCCATTTTGTATTTCCCAGAAAGCATGATCGACAATCAGAGAGTGGCCTTGTCTTGCAACGTTCCAGATCAAGGAGCGCGAGGTTTTTTCATTCCATCTGATAACTTGGTTTTCATAAATATGTGGAATGTACTTCTTCCTCCAAATTCTGACCCAGAGGTCCTTAGGTAGCTTCAACCATCTCCACCAGATATTCACACTAAGAACTTTGTTGAGAGTGGCAGGGTCCCTTAAACCAAGACCACCTTTTAATTTTGGTTTACATATCTTTTCCCAAATGACTAGAGCTACTTTTCGTTCCATATTTTCCCCTTTCCAAAGAAAGTTTCTTTGAAGGGTCTTGATGGAAGTAAGAATACATCTTGGAGCAGCCAATGTAGAGAAGGAATAAATAGGCAAGGTTTGAAGGATTGATTTGAGGAGGATGAGGCGACTAGGAAGGTTGAGCATTCGAAATTACCAAGAGGAGAGTCTTTTTCCCATGGAATAAAGGAGCCCCTCCCAGGAGTTCTTCTGAAGGGATTTATTAATGAGTGGAATGCCAAGGTATTTGGATGGAAAGGAGATATTCATGAAGCACAGGATGTTTGTGATGTGAAGATGAACATGTAAAGGGGTGTTAAAAAATAAGAGCTCAGATTTTTCTTTATTAATGTCCATTCCTGAGGCTTCTCAGAAAGTTTGCAAGATATTGAGAATGCATAGGGATTCATGGATGGTGTGGGAGCTCAGTGTTAGGGTGTCATAAAAAAAATAGCTATGGGAGATGGGGGGATGCATGCTATGAAGGGAGAGTCCAGCTAGATACTTTTCTGCAAGGGAGGGTTTGATGAAGCGACTGAGCCCTTCTACCATGATAATGAAGAGGAAGAGGGATAGGGGGTCCCCTTGTCGTATTCCATGAGAGGGAGAGAAGGAGAGGGAAGGAAAATCATTGATGAAAATGGAGAAGAAAGAGAAAGAAGTGAGGTTTAGAATCCAGTCAACCCAGTCTGTAGTGAGTCCAAAAGCAAGAACAATTGATTTCATGTAAGCCCAGCCGATTTTATCAAAAGATTTGGAAATATATAACTTTAATAACATGCCTGGAGTACTTGTGCTCTTAAGAGAGTGTATGACTTCATAGGAAAGGATGACGCTATCGAGAAGTTTCCTACCTTCAACATACCCTGACTTCTTGGGGGAAATGATGAGGGGAAAGAGTTTTGAGGAATCATGTGATTACTTTTGTTAACAACTTGTAGATTACATTGCAAAGAGAAATTGGTCTGAAATGTTTAGGATGAGTAACTTGATATTCTTTGGGGATGAGGGTCAAGAAAGTGGTATTAAGAGCAGGGAGAACCTGCCAATAGATTGGAGAATCTTCGATGATATCCCAAACTCCTAAATCATGGGCCATCAGAAGTGAAAGATGTTTGCCATGCAATTGTCCCAACCTAGAGCTTTTCCTACGGGGGTGTGTTGTAGGGCTAGGTCTACTTTTTCAATCATGATTGGTCTGGACAAAGCTTCATTCTCCTCTCGAGTTATGAGATTAGGGATGTGTTGGGTGATCTTTTCTATGTCGGGGGATTTGTCAATAGCGGGTTCAGACATCAGATCTTGGTAATAAGAGACCAGTTCCTACTCCATATCTTCATGTTTGTGGAGATTTTTCCCTTGCTCCGTGACCAGGTGCATAATGTGGTTGATGTGTCTACGTTGGATCGTCGCGCGATCGAAGAACTTGGTATTTCATTCCCCTTCTTGAAGCCATTGTGAACGTCTTTCCTCCAACTGTTGTTTGAGTATATTTTCTTGCGCTTTGAGATCTTCCGTGAGGCCGGATTCCTGATCTGGATCTGGATGAGCTTCATTTTGTCATTCAGGTTTATTTGGGCTTCAAAAATATTTCCAAATTGTTGTTTGTTCCAAAGATTAAGGATTTGCTTAAATTTTTTCAGTCGTTGTTGAAAACGAAACATTTTGGAACCATGTGAGATTGCGGCTTCCCTCCACAATTTCAGAGTGAGAGCTTGGAATTTCAGGTGGTCAATCCAGAAACGCTAAAATCTAAAGAGCTTCCATCCATGAGAGTCAAACATATCTAGTGAGATATGTATAGGCCACTAGTCGGAGCCTGAGGTGTCCAAGATGCTAGCACTCATCTCTAGGCCTTCCATTAAGAGGGTTTCTTAAACGAGGAAGCGATCCAGATGACATTCAACCTGTTGGGAGACCGAATGCTAGTTTTACCAGGTGAAAAGGGAATTTTGGGTTTCCAAATATATGAGACCAAGCTTGTCGATCATAGCTTGAAAGTGCCCACTTTTTGCCTTAATTCTGCAAGTGTCACCCCTCTTTTCTTCTAGGTAGAATATCATACTGAAATCTCCCCCCAATATCCACCTACGATCGATGATGAGGTTATCCAGTCGATACAAATTTTGAATGAAGTTGAGCTTGTCCCCCAGTGTGGTTGGTCCGTAAACATTTGTAAGGAATCCTGGCTTATTGGAGCCAATGAGTCGGTAATCCACTGGGATTTTCCATCTGGTGGTGAATAATTTCTCAATCAACACGATGTTGGGGTTCCAAAGGATGGCCAAGCCACCAACTGCACCTTTGGAATCGATGTTCATCATTTTCCCTTGTTTCCAGCATCTGGAGAGTATTTGATTCATTTCTCCCCCAACGCATTTTGTTTCTTGAAGTAAACAAATAGGTTGATATGCTATGATATGATTTCATAGAAGACATTACTTACTACGACCATTGAGACCATGTATATTCCAAGAGATGAGCTTCATGATGAGGATGGATAGGTGAGAGGGGGAAAGCTATTGGAGATGAGATGTATCTGACCTGAGTTTACCATGAAGTCACTGATTTCCTGTATGAGTTTCTGGGTGGATTTTCTTCCTCTTTTCTTCTCATCCTTTTGAGGCTTGTGTTGTTGTTTCTGTTGGATGCACTGGATGCCCAAGCCAG
The DNA here is from genome assembly GCA_009831015.1 of Picea engelmannii. Lineage (NCBI taxonomy): Eukaryota > Viridiplantae > Streptophyta > Pinopsida > Pinales > Pinaceae > Picea > Picea engelmannii. The sequence goes on from ML798431.1 coordinate 412,201, forward strand.
TGGTGGATGAGGCTGCAAATCCTATTGAGGAGTTTAGGAAGACTTTATGCACCTTGCGAAGCTAATATGAAGGGATGGTGTACAGTTCTTTCTTTCAATATGATTTTTCTAAGTGCTCGAGGTTTACGTCCACCATATATTGTTCCTCTAGATACATTTCAGTGTGTATGTCTTCAGGGTTTGAGGCTTCTCTATATTTGGCGTGGAAAGAGGAAGAGGAGGGGATATGCTCCAAGACATAGGTGTTGGAAGGGTTTTATTTTGCATTGATGTGGGTTTTTTTCCTTGATGAGGTAGTTGTGGCTCGTCCATATCTTTTGGAAGTTGTTGAAGGACGTCGAAGGAGTTGGTGGAGGGGGGATATTTTTTGGATGTCTGCATAATTCTCCTGGCTGCTTGGCATTGTTTTCTCGCTACCTGGGTGAAGTCGTCCTTTGGTTTGTTTGATTAAGGACTATTGACCTTTCTTTCGACAATGTTTAGAGGGAATTCTCTAAATAGATTCCCATGCTCGTGGTATTTTCTACATCAAAATGGTATGTGCTCATAGTCAATAGTTTGAGACCAGTCCTCATCATGGTATTTGATGGCTATGGAACTGGGGAGGTGCTCTAAGATGTTGAGATAAACACAGATGCGAGTTTAAGAGGTGTACCTTCTCTTATTAGTTTCCCCTGAGGATTTGACGTATGCCCCAATGGTGTTTCCTATGCATGCCAGGATGTATTCCAACCATAACTCCTGTGGTAAGAAGTATAGACAGATCCATACCGACGCATGAGAAAAGTCTTCTTTTTCAGAGCTAAACTTCTCCGTCCAGAAGCGGAGGAAGAGGCCAACTGAATTGAATAAATAGGTTCCCCCGTCAATGCGATTTTGATATTCTAGGTTATAGAAGATGATGGTAAATAATCCCTTGAGGCCTAGTTTTAGTTCATAGTTAACTTTAGGTTTCCACCAATGTTGTATCCATTTGACAAGATCGCGTTCAGAGGTCCATAAACCTAGTAATTTCTCGAACAACGTGTAGTCCCTCATGTATTGTTTATGTTATTCGATGCAGGGTGTTTTGATCACATATTTTGGTGCTAGCGGTGCCTGAGGTATGCATTTACCAGATTCCCAAGGATGCGTTGTTTTCGTTGGTACAGGTCCTGTGTCAATCTCTATTTCTTTTCCTTTAGAAACTCATTCAAAGAATATTTGTGAGCGTTGGTCCGGTGGTGGCTCGAAGGATGACCGACAGAAGCCTCCACTAGCAGGTTCCTACACCACGACCTTATGGTAGGAGGCGCTTTGTGGCCCCTCTTCATTGGGGATCATGTCTAGCCCTGCCAAGGGTGATAGAGGGGAGTAGCAGGGAGCCTAGGAGCCTAAACCCTAATTCATTCTAGAGATCCAATCATTAAAAAAATTCAGAAAATATTACACAACATCGTGAGGATTCTTTGCTTCTCTTTAGTTCATTATATAATTTTTTTTTTTTTGTAAGTTAGAGTGTTGTATTGTATTGATTCCTTTCAGAAAACTATAGTTTTTTGTGGGCTATTATCCATGTGGTCGCAGTGCCTAGAAGGGAAACCACTGTGCCAGATGTCCAAAAAATCACATGGCTCCGGTGCCCAGTTGGGAAACCACCATTTCCATGGTCATGCCACTAAAAGGTAACTAGACTACTAGGCCACGTATGACCGAGGTGCATAAGTAAGGTGTAAAAAAACTCATAAAACATAGCAAGACCCTAAAAAACTGGACCAAGATGCAGTCCTGCAAAAACCTTCTTCGTCGGAGCTTTGCCTTTTCCACGTTCCGCCATGGCTTGTTGAAGATCTTGCATGAACATCATTAGGGAATCCACTCTTCTCCAATGATTGGCTTCCTTTTGTTGTGCATCGAGCATTTCCTCTTTCATCTCTTCCAAATATTTTTTCATCGAATTGATAATTTCCAGGTCTTTTTTCATCAATTTGATATCTTCCAAGAGTTTTGTTCTGTCCGCACACAAAGAACATGGGAGGTTGGGGTGGGTGTGGAGAGGAGAGGAGGAGGATGATCTCAGGGGGGAGGTGGGAAGGGGGGTGGTGACTGGGGGACGAGGGGGGGAGGGCAGGTAAAAGGGACGCAGAGGGGGAGACGAAGGTGGAGGCGCATAGCCGAGCGAATTCCCATATAGATCGAACCACTCAACCCTACAGCCGTAGGGGTTCGAGAGGGGGGAGAGGTCACAGGGAGGTTGGTCACCAGTTGGTTCGGTGCAAGGTGTCTGGTTTGGGGAAGCCACGAGGAGGGGTGCCAAGGGAGGGGTATCGTCGCGGGGTGGAACTGGAGGAGGAGCTTCATGGGCCAGGTTAGCCGGGAGAGCCTCCAGGGGAGGGTCTGCAGGAATATCTTTTGGGAGCGCTGCAGAGGGAGTGACTGGTTCATATTGAGCCCATGTTGCAGGCATAAGTATACCACGAGCTAAGTACCATGCTTCCCCCTACTTTGGCCTTCCACGGGGTCATGGCATAGTGTGGAACAAATGCAGAAATCCAACTAGAAACCCCATGAGGTCGCACCAGAGCTTGGAGGCTGGCAGAGGGGTGGGAGAGATCTGGAAACTTGGTACTTGGAATTGTAAACAAAGGAAATGAAGAGATAGAGTCCCCATCATGTCTAGAACAAGCAGGGGCCAGAGTGTAAGATGAAGCGACGGGGAAGAGCGTTTGCATTGCTTCATGAGGATACACGAGTTGCAGAGCTCCCCGCGCGAGTGAACGTCGAAATGCAAGTGTGGGAGAGAGGGTGGCGATAGGTGGTGTAAACACCATAAGTGACCGGGGTGAGGACATGGTAGGGAACATACGCCAGGTGGCCTATGAGGTGGCGAGGTGGCGGCGGGCGTTGATGTAGCTGTCATGTCAATCAAGCACCCCATCTAGGGAAAGATCTTTGGTGTGAGAAATGGTCTTACAAGAGAAGACTGCAGGGTGAGTGGGGTTGGTAGAAGGAGTATAGGAGAAGGTGCCTTCTTCCAGCTCAACTCCAAAATTTGCCAGCCAATCAGCTACTTGGTTGGTCGTTCTTCTAACATGGGAGGGAAGGATGACCTGTTCGGGCTAGAGAATATAATTAATTCTGTAGAGCGCATTCATGAGTCGCCAGTTGGGAGATAATTTCTCTGTATCTACCCCATTGATCAGATGAGAGAGGAGCTTGACAACAATTTGCGAATCAGCTTCCGTGATGAGAGGAAAGAGATGTAGCTCCGGAACTTCTTGTAACCCACAGAGAAGGCTCCAGATTTCTGCAGCATTGTTGGTAGTGTGCCCCATGCTACCTGCTAGGATGTGTAGGATTTATCCATCACTATTGCGGATGACTACCCCATACCTAGCTGGTCCCGGGTTCCCTTTGGAGGCTCCATAAAAAATGAGTTTAAAGAAATTCCGAGGTGGATCTTCCCAAAGGGTGGGGTTGCTCGTGCGTCCTGCAGCTGCCCTAGGCCATTCCGAGATTGGAGTGATATTTATGTTCCAAGCTTTGATGATGTGATGTTCATTCTGAGGGCTTTGTAGGTCCTGCACCATCCAAGGATGCAATGATATGGTTTTATTGATATTGGTGTGGATTGTGTTCCAAACCTCTTGCCATGTTCTGGTGACTGAGTTGAAAATTCTTTTGTTCCGCTCTTTCCATACCTGCCATAGGATAAATCCTAGGAGTAGTTTCCAGATTCTATTAAGAATGGGAGAGTGGAAGATCGAGCTTCTCCATCCTACAATAGTATCTTTTGGGCCTAGGCGATTTCTATCCGATGTTCTCATGATGTTGGCGCTCTGGTCCCAAATGCACGAGCTGTAGGAGCAGAGGTTGAGGAGATGATTTAGAGTTTCTTCCTCTTGTTCGCGGAGCTTACACCAAGATGGCCCGATGAAACCTCGTTTTCTTAAGTTATCCCAAGTGAGGATGATATCGTGTGCCACTAACCAGAGAAAGGTGCTGAATTTCAACCAATATTTCATATTCCAGATTTTTCCCCAAATTTCCTCATGAGGCAAGGTGTTGTGATTTTCTTTTACGGAATACACTTCAGGAATGTTGAAGGCGCCTGTGGGGGAGTGGCCCCACCTGAGGATGTACTCCCCTTGTTTAAAGAATATTTTCCTGGAGGCGAGGTTCTCCTGTAGGGTTCGGAGGTTGACATGTAGGGGAATATTTAGATGCTCGTGAGTGTTTTTCCAGGTGCGCCATAATTCACCTGGATCAAAGGGCTTCCAGAAATCGATGACTCTGTGTAGTCCCATGACAGTTGTAAGGGGAATGAGGTCTCTAAGGTTGGGATCCGTGTTCAAGGCGGGGATTTGTTGCCACGAGTCACTCCAGAAGTTTTTTAAAGTGCCATTTTGTAGTTCCCAGAATGAGTGGTCCATGACAAGCCCTCGATTATTTCTGGCAGCATTCCAAATGAGAAAACCTAGGCTTTGACCGTTCCATCTGATGAGTTCTTTTTCCGGGGTAGTAGGGGTATATGCTTTCCTCCACAAAAGTGCCTATAGATCCTAGGGTATTTTCAGCCATCTCCACCAGATTTTATCACTGAGGACTTTGTTAAGAGTGGCTGGGTCATGTAAACCGAGGTCGCCTTCTTTTTTTGGGTTACAGATCTTTTGCCAGCTTACCAAGGAGATTTTGTGTCCTTCCTTGACACCTTTCCATAGAAATCTTATTTGGATTGATCTTAGGGTGTTGTGGATAGAACTCGGGGCCACTAAGGCAAAAAAGGTGTAGATCGGGAGAGCTTAGCGGATGGATTTAAGGAGAATGAGGTGCCTAGGTAGATTGAGAGCTCGAAAGGTCCAGAGGGAGAGTCTCTTCCTGAAATTGGACAATAAGGAGTTCCAGGAGGCATTCCTGAGAGAGTTAGCAATGATGGGGATTCCCAGGTAGACTGACGGAAGGACATTGCGAGTAATGCCTAGGAGGTGAGTGAGATGGTTTTGGATGACTAAAGGCATGTTGAAAAAGAAGACCTGGGATTTGGTTAAGTTCACCTCCATGCCTGAAGCTTCATAGAAGAGGTGAATGGTGGATCTGAAACAAAGGGCTTCTTTGGTGGTGGAGATTCCCATTAGAAGGAGGTCGTCTACAAATTGGCTATGAGAGATGGGGGGAGAAATGTCGTGGGGGGCGAAGCCCAAGAGAGAGTGGTCCCTGATGGCTTCTTTAAGCAAGTAGTTGATCCCTTCTGCCATGAGGATGAAAAGGAAGGGAGAGAGAGGGTCTCCTTGTCTAATTCCTCTTGAGGGGGAGAAGGGTTTGGTGGGGACACCATTGACGAGGATTGAGAACAATGCTGAAGAGGTGTGTTTAACAATCCAAGAGACCCAGGCAAGATCGAAGATTAAGGCTAGGAGAGTGGATTTCAGGTAGCCCTAGTTTAGTTTGACAAAGGCTTTGGAGAGATCCAACTTTAGGAGCATGCCCTGAGTTTCAGTGGAGCATAGGGAATGGATAAATTCGTGAGCCAGGATGACGTTGTCCAAAATCTGTCGCCCTTATACATAACCAGACTTCTCAGGGGAGATTAGGAATGGTAAGATGGGCTTGAGCCTGTGACAATGATCTTTGTTAGGAGTTTATAGATTACGTTGCAGAGGGATATGGGTCTGAAGTGAGCTAGAGAGGTGGTGTGAATCTCTTTAGGGACAAGGGTGAGAAAAGTTGCATTGAGGGCTTGAAGGACCTTTCTAGATATTCTAGGGTCCTCAATGATTTCCCACACATCCTTACAGATGATATTCCAATAATAGTGAAAGAAATCAAAAGTGAAGCCATCTGGTCCAGGTGTCTTACCGAGCGAGGTGGCCTTTAGCGACTGATCTACCTCCTCTTGAGTGATTGGTCTCATCAGTGCTTCATTTTTCTCCTTGGTGACGTCCTTGGGTATGTGCTTGAGGATAGAAGTTATGGCTTGTGAGCGATCAGTTGGGGGTTCTGTGAGGAGAGATTGGTAGTAGGTAAGAAGCTCCTTTTCCACATCCACATGTTGTTGTATTTCTTTGCCTTGTGCTAAAATGAGATGTGTAATGTGATTGGACTGGCACCTCTGTACCATCGATTTGTGGAAGAATTTAGTTTTTTTTCCCCCTCTTTCAGCCAAGTGATGTGATATTTTTGTCTCTAGAGAACCTCCTCTTGCACTTTCCTGTCAGCAATCTGATGGTTGAGAAGTGTTTCCTATCATTTTATGGCTTCCGTTAGACCTTGTGTTCTGATTTGATGCTGTAGTGTTTGCATTTGTTGTTGGAGAAGTTCCTGAGCTTGGAAGATATTTCCAAAGGTGGTCTTGTTCCAAGTTTTGAGTTGTTGCTTAAGGTTTTTTAGTCTTTGTTGGAATCTGTACATCAGGGTTCTTGTTTGGATGGTCGCCACTTCTCACCATGCCTTGATGTTTGCTTGGAAGTCTGGGTGAGTCAACCCAAATTTTTCGAAACGGAAGGGATTTCATCCAAGGGTGTCGGTAATGTTAAGGGTTAGAAGAATTGGCCAATGATCTAAGCCCACTGCATCAATGACTGTGGCATTCCAATCTAGACCGTCCATCATGATATCTTCATAAATGAGGAAGCGGTCCAATCTGCTAGATATTTGTTCAGCTCCCGTGCATCTGTTGGACCAGGTGAAATGCCCATTGTCTGTTTGAATGTCAATGAGGTTTAGATGGCCTATGGTATGGTTGAGGAACAGGCTGTCATTTCCCAGGAAGCGATTGCCTCCTTTTTTCTCCTCCAGCCCTGTGATCATGTTGAATTCACCCTCAAGGATCCACCTATTGGGGCCTAATAGGTATGATATCCACTCTATGTCCTAGAGGAATGCTTCTTTATCCCCTGGTCTGGGGGGTCCATAGAAATTCGTGATGTAGCCTTGTTTGTTCGAGCCAATAAGGTGAAAGGAGGTTGTGATGGTCCACTTTGAAGTGAAATTTTTTCAAGCAAGATGGTGGATGGATTCCAGAGCAGTGCCAGTCCTCCTACTGCTCCATTAGCATCCACTTCCACATGATTTTCCTATGTCCAACATCATTGGAGTGTGGTTTGTGTCTCTGTTCCCACACATTTCATTTCTTGTAGGACTAGAATTTCTGGTTGTTCCTTCCTGATTCCATCTTTGAGCAAGGTTTGTTTGCTCCTTGCATTGAGGCCTCTTATGTTCCAAGATAGTATCTTCATGAGTACGGTGGGGGTTGGAGGGGGGGGGAAAGCTATCCAAGATCAATTGAATTTGACCTGAGTTGAAAAGGAAGTTGTCGATGTCCTGGATGAGTTGGTGTTTTGGTGTCCTGCCTCTTTTTTTCTCCTCCTTTGTGGTTTTTCGTTGTTCCTTGGTGGTTTCTTTTTGTATTCCCAAGTTTGTGCTAGCTCGGGCTTTACCTCCAGCGGAAGAGTTAAGGAAGAATTTATGCACCTTGCACAGCTAGTCAGGCGGTATTGTATATAGATATTGCTTGCGATAGGCTTGTTCCAGGTGTGCCATATCGATTCCTGCTAGCTCTGTATCCTCCAGATCTGTGTCTAGATCTCCCATATCTAGCTCGAGATTGGTTGGAAGGGAGGTTTCCATGGCTATAGGTTGTGAGGAGGAGAGAGAAGGGGGATCCTATGTGGTAGAGAGTTGGCCGATTGCAGGGGTTGTCAAGGTGTTGGTGGAGGAAGAGGGGGTATCCACCGAGGTTTGAAGGGCATCAAACAAATTCTTGGTGGGGGGTCCAGTCGGTGCCTGGGGTGGTATCCTTTTTGTCTAATGCTTCCATATACCTGTGACCTGAGTGAAGCCATCCTCAGGTTTGTCAGAGTCTTCTTGAGCTATTTTGGGGGGGTTATTTAAATGGCATTCTCGAAAAAGATGGGCATGCTCGTGACATTTGCGGTAGCGAAAGGGGATATGCTCATAGTCCAAGGTTTGTGCCCATTCCACATCTTGATAGTCCAAGATGATGGTTCCAGGGAGGGTTTAGAAATATTTAAATAGACGCATATGTGGGCATAGGCAGTGTACCTTCATTGTTTTGTTGCCTCCAAAGCTTTGATGTAGCTCCTGATGGTGTTGCCAATCCCTGCAAGGATGTCCTCCACCTAGAATTCCTTTGGAAGTGAGTAGAGATGTAACCAGACCAGAGCATGTGTGAAGTCTTCCTTTTCTGGGTTAAATCTCTCCATCCAAAATCGGAGAAACAGGCCTGCTGAGTTATAAAAGTATGGCCCGCCTTCGAAGATTCGATTCCTATCCTCTAGATTGTGCAGTATGATTGTGATGAAGCCTTTTGATCCTAGTTGGAGGTCGTAATGGCCCTTGGGTTTCCACCAATGGTGAATCCATTTGACCAGGTCTTTCTCTGAGGGCCATAATCCCAGGAATTTTCCTATTAGAGCAAAGTTGCGCATGTACTATTTATGATCCTCCATTCTTGGCAAGATGATGGTGTATTTGGGAGCGATCGGTGCTTGTGGAATGCATTTACCAGGTTCCCAGGTTCATTGAGATATTGATTTGTTGGTTTCTGGGTCGATATCCATTGGCTTTTCCTTCGACATTTCATCCTCCCAGATTAATTTTTGCATGTCGGCTGAGAGTTCAAATGTTGGGCATTTTGAGAGATTTGACCCATGCTCCTTTCCTATTATAGTGTTGTAGGAGGGGGCTGGGGGCACCCCTCCCTCAGCCTCCATGGTCGCGGTTGTGGGAGAGAGGCGGAGGATGGTGTAGGTTTCAAAGAAGAACCCTAGCAGCGATTACATACTTCTCCCGATTCAACTTAGTTAACAACATCAATGTGTTTTACCGATAGGTGTTGATGTTAGTGGTAGCTTCAAACATGTATTTCTACACAAGTTTATGTGTCTAGACATGTGTAAATCATCCAGTTTGTTATATAACTTATTCCTTGAGCTTTCCAATATTTTACAAGATCATTATCATGTCTGGAAGTTAGACCTAGAAAAATACATTGTTCCCTAGACTTATAATTTCCCATAATTTAGTTAATATGGGAAATGCTAAAGGTAATAGAACCCCTAGAAATTCAGCGTTTAAGCGAGGAAAACCCAATTTCCAGGTAAAGAAACTAAATTCTAAGGAGAAACAAACCATATTATAAGTTTATTTGGATACAGATGCAACTCTCCCTAAAAACTTTGATACCTATGAGAGTAGCTTGATCCCAAAAATTTCCAGATCAGTTATCGGCATGATGTGTTCCATTTTGGGTTGTGATAATGATAAAGTGGTCGATGATATTGTTTTATGTTTTATGTCATCCATTTACGCCTCTAAAATTAATCCATCAACCATATTCAAGTTTTCCCATCATCTAGATGAAACATTGCACTATTAGCTGAAAATTTTTACAATTAGTAGATTTTGTAGATCCATGTCCTATCTAGTTCATTTGCCTTTGTATTTCCAAGAAACAAAGTTTCAACATTTGGACTTAAAAACTGAATATGGGGCTGAATATCCAATTTCAATGATTCATTGGACTTCATTGATTATAAAGAAACCTCAAAATGCTAAAGTTCCAGAGTTTATTGATCAATTCATGGCTATGGCTTATGCTCTTTTCATGAAGAGTTTACTTCTAGTTTTTGTCCATACTTTGAAGCATTATTGCATTTATCTTCATGTAGAAAGGTGGGTGATTGGTTTCTATTTCAAGACTATACATATATTAGAATCGATGGTGTTGAGGTTTATCCTTTTAAATTCCCAAAATTTCTAACCTTGAGAATTTTTTCCCTAAAATATATTAGACAAATATCGAATTCCGATAAAGTCAATTTTGTGTCAAAGAAAATAAAGTACACTTTTAAATTAAAAAAGGAAGTACTTCCTTTGGTTGTGAATAATAGGGAAACTATGTAGGTGGTATAAATTTTATTACAGGAGATGAATTTTTAACTCGGAGAAATATGGCATTATGATCCACATTCCATTGTTTCAACCAAAAGGATTGAGGTGGATTTTTCACCATATGAGCATCACATTCAACCTCAGCCAAAGAAATTGATGACTCATTATAGTTGGGAGAAGGTACCAAGGATTATGCATGGTAAGGTACATGAGACATTACAACCATATCAACCTGTAGACATAGAGACTCCAAAGCAACATGACATCTCTAATAAAAGGAGCTTCTCATAGTCTTCACAAATTTTAGAATCAAAGGAAGAGAAATAAAAGAAGAGAAAGATATAAGAGATATCCAAAGATGGTAGCCAAGCATTGGAAGGTGTACCAGAGACTGCATCATGTGAACTATCTTTTACAATGGACTTTATTCCATCTATAGTTATTGGCAAGTCCAACATTCAGGGAGGAGAAGAATCTTCAGAATCCAATCAAGAAATAATATCTCAATATTGGGAAATGAATAATAAGAATGTAAATATTAATCAAGATGTAATTCCTAAATTGTATCAAGTAACTTCTAAAACCATATTGTTTTCTTCTTTAGATTTTGAAAAAGAAAAATTGAATATAGAAATGTTGGAATCCACAACTCAAACTAACAAAGGTGCCATTAATTTAAAATATTATAATTTTTATTATGATTTAAATCAAATTCATCTGGTGGATAAAATGAAATTACATATGAAAACAAGTGAAATGGTTTGGAGGGATGTCAAACAAGCTACTCTAGGAATGAAGAAAATGCATAGTATGAAAAATAACATCAAGGAACAACTGAGGCTAGAGAATTTGTCCACCAAAACAAAGCAGATGGGAATTGAAAAATTGGAGAATATGATTATAAATATAAGAAACAATTCCAATGATATTGAACCTATCCAATACCTAATCAACACTAAGAACACTCAAATTCTAGCTTTAAATAAACATATTAACCTTATAAACATTGATCATGCGCAAACTCCAGAGTTGAAGGTAGTTCAACAAGAAAACGACCAATTGGTGAATCAAATAATTCAAATGAATGCACAAGTTGAGCTATATGAACAACAGATAGAGGCTTACATGAAAGGATCTTCCTCTTCACATAGTACAACTCTTCTTGATCCATATGAAGAATAAGAAAAATCTTTGTCTGATCCAAATGTTAAAGAAGTAGAAATAGAAACTCTGAAGAAGTCAGTTGTTGTCCAAAATGATGAGCTCATTATTCCGAGAGATCAAATAAATGAAAAATATAAGACCATCACACAATTTCAAGGAGTTAGTTCCAAATTGAAAGAAGACATGAATTTGTTGAAAAATAAATTAGTGAAAAAATCATGTCTAATGGGAGGAAGGCATCTGATCTGGGATGATATTATCACAAAGCTTAGTAATATTTGGGATTATTTCTAACTAATGGATGAAGAATAAACTATGTTAAAAACAAAGATAAAGATATACAACAATATTTCCATGATTTGGGAAACATTCCCCAATTAGCAAGATAAATCACAAAGGTCCTTAATTCTAAATCCAAAGAATAATTTAAAAAAAGAGGAACAAAGTATTGTACAAGCATGGTCATTGAAACATAAAATATTTTTATAAAAAGGAATTTGATTCAGTAGGCACAAAATATCTCTATTATGGTTTAAAGGAATACTCAATCATTCTCAGATCAATTCAAGAACTTGGTTGAAATGAGGTTACCAAGTTGTTGGGATAATAAAGGTAATATGATCACATTTGAAACTACAAGCAAGACATTATTAAGGCCAAATAATATTCCAGTAAATTCAAAGAAGTAACTAGCATGATTAAAGGTCAAACAATAGTAGATTGTTTGAGTGATGACTTCTACTTATTGTGGAAAATCATGAATTTATTTGGAAATGCTCCTACCTATGACAATTATATAGGGTTGGATATTTATTATATAAAGATGTTAATGTAAAGTATCCATAATATAATGATTTGGATATCCTCATGCAGTTTGTGCAAGAGTGATACAGTGAACCAAATTTAGAGAAATCGGGTATTTGAACAAATGTCTTCTAGATCTTTCTAATTTAAATATGGAAGATTTCTTTGTATATAGAGAGATATAAAATAGGATTGAATAAGCACATGTGGTTAAGATCCAATTTATATAAAGTACAATAAGGATTAGATGTAAAGGACATTTTTTCCTTGGGAAAGACTAGATCTTTTGATAAAAAATTATATTGCAGACCTTGGGTGATCCAAGATTTCATTGTTTTAGTTCATGTGTTTCTTGTTCTCTATGTGATTTTATGTCCAAAATTTCTTCTTGAATGTATCTAATGTTATAATTGTAATAAATTAGTAAGAGCATTATGATTACGACTCTAAAGGAATCATTAAGGCCATGGATTTTCTCATATATATTGTAAGTATTGATTAGACTTATGCCTAGTTCATTATGCCTTGTGAATATAAATGAATTGTTCTTTTCTATTCATTTTCTATTCTTAGTTCAGATATATATGCTGTCATAATTTCTTCTATTGAGTGGTAAAATAATAGTTATCAAGAAAGATACATTGTTTTACTTTCAATCTTGTTTCGTCAAACTCTTCCTTCATTCATTCAAGATTTAAATTGTCCGAAACATTGAAAATATCCCCTGAAGTTCTGATATTTAAGCATTAAATGTTAGCAATCAAAACCTAATGTAAAATAAAGCAAACACTTTTTTAGGATAGATAAACAAAATCAAAATCAATCAAAGTAAAATGGATGCCTTGCCATAGTTTCCTACCCAGAAACATCTCAAGGGTTACAAGACCTCACATTACCTTGTGAAAGGCCACGATATCCATAACTAGTGCTCAAAATATTCAAATTATGCTCACATCAATACTTGGAAGACAATGATTCCCTCGATATGTCCTATGTAGTAGTTTGAGTCATTGTTATTTTCCCCATATCATTAGAATATTTATTGATGGACTAAGACCTGGGATTTCTCCCCAAACCATATGCAAGGCCTTAATACTAATACCTAGTGTTTAAGTCCTCCTAATGTCATTGGTATTCCCACTCAAAGGAAAATGATATTATTGGCAGGTCACATGTGATGGTTTGAGGTGTCATTCTTAGCCCTTGGTACCTAGAATCCTTGTTTACAACCTAAGATCCAATTTTCCTCCCTCAACCATGTAAAGGATCCCAATACCCATACCTAATGATAAAATCCTTAGAATTCCATTCATCTCTCCACTTGGAGGTGAAGGAGACCCTTAGTGACATTTCAAACCACCACAACTAATATCATGACGGTTTTGAATTAGCCTCTTATTGGGAATATGGGCACCATTAGTATTTTTTTCATAATAATAATTCATATTAGGATGCCTACCATTCCTTGGGGATAAAATCAAGGGCCTTTTGTTCTAAAAAAAAAAATTCTTGATGGCCATGGACAAGGCCTCAAAACACCACACAAATCCTTTATAAGGGAGAGTTCGCCTTTGAGTGGGTTTTGGTGTCATTCATAAGTTTTAAGTACCACATTTGGTTCTTGAAGCCTTTGAGTTAGGCCTCAATTCCATTTGGAATTTTTCGCACCATGTAATACACTCAAGGATTTGAAGATGGTTAGGGAATGAACATAACATTCTAAGGTCCTATTTAAATATTTTCAATATTAAGCTTGATGTAGCAGTCCTCAAATGAAAACATAAGAACTTTGTAGGGTATCTTTGACCTTTGTGGGGGATGTTTGGGGTCATTAGTATGTTTTACATAATAAAAAAGGTTCTTGGGGCCTATATCATGGCTAGGAGAGAAAAAAAAGGAACTTAGGTCCATAACAAAGCTTCTAAAGCTTATGGTCCATGAACTAGGACTCAAACAACCATACCAATCATTTTTGGATTTTTCATCTTCATGTGGGATATAGGTGCAATTACAAGTTTTCTACAACACATATGGGAGTGAGGAACTATAACATGGATGAAGGAGGAAAAAAAGGGCCTTAGGCCCTAATCAAACCTTCCTTGTTCTCAATGTCCACAAAAATGGTCTATGACTATAAATATGGGAATTATTAGTATGAACTTAACAATAAAAATCGGTCTAAGGATCCTTGCCATTGCCAGGGGAGAAAAAGAAAGGCCTTAATCATAAACTTATTTTTCTAGATTAATAGGCATCAAAAAATATATCATAGGAACCATGCATAAGGTTTATGTACTACAATACCATGGGAATTTAGTAATGGGATAAGAATAATATGAATTGTGAAATTTTACTTACAATAACACATGCACATTCTATAAATGGACACTAACTTTATAGAATTTGCATGCTTTAGAACATGCACTTGTTCTTATAACTTGTGCAAATTCCTTAAATTAAAATTTTATTTGGTGAGGTTTTCATCTATAAATTGTCGTGGATATTCCACTAGAACAATCATTCACAACATATCTAATAAAATACTAAAATATTTACTATTAAGTTTATTTTTCCTTTAGAACAACAAAATATTTGTTTACTGAATTTCTTCTTATGCATGGAATAGATAAAATGTGGAAAATAGAGAACAATAGAATATAGTCACACCATCCACAAATAAACACAAGATATGACCTAGGAAACCCAATATATGAGAAAAACCATCTAGAAGGTGAGGTTTCTCTGCTCTCTTTTCTCTAGTATAGAAATGATGCAAGTACAAAGAAAGAGGCACTCTATGTGGAGTTTCCTGACGTGTGGCCTTTATGGCTACTGCATAATCTATCCTCCTCTTTTATGTTCACAAAATACCACTCTATGATTTTTTGATTAGTTATGAAACAAGATACAATTCAAAAGAATGGAACCCCCTTATCCTCCTAGTGGCTCGGTATTTAACATACACTAATATCCATATAGGGGAAGTTTTTTGACTTCCTCAATGCTCAATTGTGATAGGGTTTTGGACCTTATAAAATCTTCTTCAAATTGTATACATGGATAGCCCCATATACATGAGTAACAGGGGATGATGTGGCATCCTCGCATACCATGGCTATCAATAGGATAGGTTATAAGTTTTTCATATAATCTCTGATTAACGTGATGTTTTCACCATTGGAGTGGTCTCGATGTGTAGAATAGTGTTACACCGTCCAAACTTCACTAGAAAATTTTCAACCCCCCAAAATGCCATTTGATGCCTCAAAATGGCCTTGAAAGGTTTCAAAACCCTATTTTCCAAACTAGGACCTGCCACTAAAATAGTCCTACAAGTTTATTCCTGTCATTTTTTCCACTCTGAAAAGACTGAGATATATGAAAAACAATATAATTATCCAATCTAGATCATACCTCCCCATTTAGGGCGGCTTTTGGTCCCCAAAATATTTACAGAATCAGGTGAGGAAATGTTTCCTCTACCTTCTCTCTGGAGTACCACTTTTCGTTGCATTGAATTTTTCCTTTCAACCCAATCCATGAAATTTCATGTTGCCCATGTCTTGTAGTTCTAGACCACTTCTGCAAAACTCTGTCTTCTGCCAACTCTTCTTGAGCATCCACTACTAAGTCCTCTATGGAAGGTAGGACCTACTCCTCCTCTTGATCCAACATTGAAGGCTCATCGATTGTTTTACTCTCCACATTCACTACTAAGTAAATTAACATGTATGGGGTTAGACTGAGGTTGTAGGCGTTATCTCCCCTATTTTCCAATACCTCAAAAGGACCATACTAAAGAGCCTTGATATTCTTACTAGAACCCTGTAGACTTTATGTATTCAACTGTAACCATACTATGTCTACCACTCTAAATGTTCTCTCTATTATTTGTTTTTCATGCCTAAACATGTACTTTTGTTGTGACTTCTACAATGTCTCTTGTACTTGCAAATGGATCTGCTAGATCTTCTCAACATTTTTTTCTTCTTTTAATGGATCTCTTGTGAGGTCCTCCTTCATTCCTTGCTATCCATGCACAACATATAAGGGTTAAGGTGGAAAATACCCAAAGCAAGTTCGTAAAGGTGACTTACCAGTAGAAGTGTGGACTGCTCTATTATAAGATTTTTGTATATAGATCAAATTTTCATCTCGGGTCTTTAGATGCTTCTGATTGTAACTCGTCAAAAGATGCACTAAAGTCCTGTTGACTATTTTGTCTACCCATTTTTCTGTGGATGGAATTTCATAGAACTCTTCAACTTAGCGTCCATCTTCTCCCACAATCTAGTCCAAAATGCAATAAGAAATCGTGTACCCCTATCTACGCTGATGCTCCTTGGTATTCCAAAGTGCACCTAGAAACAAAGTCACCAACTTAATGAGAACTCTCTAGAGTTCTTGTTTTTTAGAGTGGCTATTTTTACCATTAAATCAAAAAGTGGTGCTACCTATAGCACCATTTTTTTTTGTAGTGGTTAAAATTCAGAACCATTTAGACCCGTTGCCTTAACAATTGATGTCATTGTGGACAAAGACTTTAAAATTGGCCCTTTGAATCGAAAAGTGATACAACTAGTAGCACCAAGTTTTTTTTTGGCATTAAGATTATAACTTAAGTGAAACTGTGGCTTCGACAACGACTACCATCTTTGATCAACAACTCAAAATTGGCTCCTAAATCACTGCTTAAAAATTATTTTTATATTTTTTTAAAATTTACATTAAAAAAATAAATAAATTGAAAAAAATTAAAAATCCAAGAGCTAGTTTTTTAAAAAGTAAAACAAAAACAACCATTTTTTCAAGAAAAATTGTAATCAAAATTTAAGTTTCTTTTAAAGAAAAG
>ML798431.1:441612-452208 GCA_009831015.1 Picea engelmannii
TTTGATAATGGTGCTGTCAAGATTAAAACCATAGACGATTCTCAGAACTCCTTTGTAGTGAATGGACATCGACTGAAAGTGTACAACAAACCTTTGTCAAAAGATGATTTCTTACAGGAAGTGGCCAAGCAAGCAGAACTGAAAAATAGTAGGGGGAGAGTTTTCTCCTCCTGCTGATCTTTGATCACTCAAACTGTTTTAATTCTGTACATAATAGATCTCTAGCAGAAAAATAAAAAAATTATAAAAAAAACAAAATATAAAAAAAAAATCAAATAATATAAAAAGAAAAAAAAAAAAACATTTATTTTCTTTCTCTTGGATGTGTTGATGCTTTGTTTTCAGTTTTTCAGGCTCCTCAGAACAAGTGCAGAACTGAATTCACAACAGGTAAGAAGGTAAGACTGTTATTTCATGAGATTTTCTTATCAGCATGACTAACTTGTTTTGCACAAGGTACATTCGAGCTTGTTTTCTCCCTTCGTTGCTCATTAAAAATGAAAGGGGCATTTATCAGGAAGGATTATTCTTTACCAGACCTGGTGAATTATTATGGGAAAGAAACCCCCTTAGAGTCTTCTTTTGGCATTTCCTCAGACTCTCCAAATATGAGGAAGCAATGAGCACGAACTAGCTTGGGTTCACAAAATCCACAAGCAAGGTGATTACTGTTCGAAAAATTATGTCTGCAAAATTTCTATCTGCACTTGTGTTGGATGATGTGGAATACGTTAAGGTCCACCTTCCAACAAATCTTACTCCATCGAAATCAACACCTTATCTGGAGCAGAGATTAGAGATTATTTAGCACCCTGGACTCTGCATGCCTTAATGGCAGATGTCTTTGCTAAGAGCCATGGGAATTCACCAATGTCTCTTGGCTGATAGATCCTACAGGTGACTCGACATCAACACCTCTATTCGTACCTGTTTAGGATGTGTTGTAGGTACCTTGAGGCCCATTGACATCACAGGTGGGTCATCTCGCATCGGTTAACAACATTCATTAATGGATGGTAATCCGATGATTTCTGTTTGTGTTCGACTCCGGCACATCTATTCCCACAAATCAGACTTGTACCATGGGTGAATCTTTGAAGCTGATTGAAGACATGATTTCAGTTGATCTTTTTCAGGCCAGAACAAAAGCCAGGTTCAGGGGTCATACTAAGATACTCTGTTGTTATACACAAGAAGTTTTTTTCTCAGGACGATATTATTTATTCAAATTCTTCTGCAGACTCCTGAATGTTCCAGTGGTACCAGTCAAGTACCAGCACAGAGTTTATCAGTTACAGGTCCAACAAAAAGACCAGAGCAGCTATAATTTTCGTGCTTTCAAATCCAGACTTAGCCTCAAAAGATAATTCCACAGCAAGCCTTGAACGACCATGGAGATAGGTAATGTAACTCAGGTGCGTTTAGTTCATATGGATTTATTGTATTAATTTTCATACTAATAAGTTTGAATTAAGGGTACCTTAATTACTCCATAGCATTTCATCATTTCCACGACCTGTACCTAGTAAACCAACCTACTATGCCATTTCATGTCATAAACGTCCACCATTACCGGGACTTGTTTCGATTTGACTCGGATATAATAACTCTACACCCTCGTACGACCTCCATCATGATCCAACACCCTATCTATCTCCACAACAATTCAAATCTTTTCATATCGTTTTCGTCCCGACTGTTCCTTTCACCACATTCTCTATCGCATTCTCCCCCTTCATCGCTCTCGTCCCCTCGTCGCCCTCATCCAACCTCCGCTGCCACTGATCGACTTTCCCTGTGATGCCAAGAAGAGCCATGGTAGCCAATCACCACGAACCAGAAACATACGCTGACCTGGAAACCCTCCCGGAGTATGGAGCAACGAAAGATATTTTTAAGCAAGCAGGGTGAGAGCCATTTCTGAAGAAGTTTGATGGGTATAACGATACAATCACACTCCAGTTTGCGCTGCATTTCGATGGTGAGACCGCCAAGGTGGGTGAACTTGAGTTCGGGGTAACAGAGGAGTTCATTGCAGAGGTAATTCAATTGCCCGCCATAGGCCAAAGATGGACGAAGGGACAACCGGTGGATAAGAAGCTATGTGCACAGCTGTTGAAACCTCAGTACCGGGAGACCAGATGGTTCGAGGGAACGTCGCGGTCTTGGCTGGAGCCACAGTGGGCTCAAGTGTTGATCATCCTCCAGCGTTACCTGACGTGTGAGGGTCGATATACCATTATATTCCCCTGCAACGCCCGACTTCTGTTGCACTTCACAGGTACTCCGCTGAACATACCCTATTTCTTGTTAAAAAGTCTGAAAAGGATGGCCGAACAGGTCCAAAGGGTTAGTGAATTTCGGGGGAGTTTATTTCACTTCGGTTTAGTTAAAATATTGATCACATTTGCACTATCGAAAAAGCAAGAAACGTGGGACCTCTTCACGGAAAAAACCCTCGCTCATGCCCAGTCGAAAGCTAAGAAGGTGACGCCTGCTTCCCCACACAAAAAGTCGAACTCCAAGAAAAAGAAAGTCAAAACCCTGACTAAAGACTCTACTAGGAACCCTGAGCCCGAACCTCCAATTCATGACGAGGTAGAAACCAATGTTGAAACTGGGAAGGCCACCACACCTACAGAAGCGGACATTGAAGCCCCGAGTTCTCCCCCAGCTGCCGATAACATAATTGATGTGGAGGAACTAGTCGAGCCAACTAATAATCCTAGGAGGAACCCGAAAAGAAAATGTAAAAGCGTATTGTCGAGAATGGACAACTCGGTACCCAGTTACCCCACACAAGAAAGATTGGAAAGTATAGATGGCCACGAGGAGGCCCCGGATCCATCTGAGATGACCTGGACTTTGTCCCAGCTCATTCAAAAAAATTGTAGAACCAATCGGCAGGCCAGTACACCCAAGAAAATTGTGCAGAATGAGTCCATCCAAGTACCAACCGGTACCTCTGTTCAGATGCCAAAAGAGCCCACTCCTGAACCTAGTCCAGCTAACACCTATGAACAAAGCCCAAATGAGTTCACCCATGAACTCAGCCCAGACCATAATTTTGATCCATTTGGCACTTATGAGCATAACCCAGATAAGTTTACTCCTGAATTCAGCTCAGACCATAATGCCGATAGTTTTCACACCCCTGCTCAGAGTCCCAAAGAGTTTACCCATGCGTCTAGCCCTCCAGCACAGCCCGGACAAGAGCAAACAATTGAAACCCACTGCGAGCTCTCCTCCAGTCGGTCCTTGAAGCCCATGGTGGAGAAACTAGAGGGCAGGAACAACAGATTGAAGGAAAAGTTGCATGAGTACTGTGTATTTGACAGACATGTTAAAACCGAAAACGAACTCCTGAAGCTCAGGGTAAATCACCTCTTATCCAAAGTTGAAAGGCTAAAGCAGAGGAATATGGATGTTTTCAAAAGGAATAGACAACTTCAGAGGATTGCTAGGAAGCATGTTATAATCAACAGGGTCCTTAAGAAAGAAATTAGGAATCTGAAGAAGCAGGAGAGGCTACAGATGCTGGTTGCAGCCGCTGCAACCCTTTGATGGCTACCMGTTTTTGATTTTTGTTGCCTGAGGACAGGCAAGGACTTCAGTGTGGGGGTATGTTGGTCCCCGGTTTTGATCATGTTCTTTGCCTATATTATATACCACAGACCTCCATTTATATACCGGTACCACCCTTTTGGCCTCGTTTTGACATAACTGACATCTCCCGACCATTCAAAGGGGTTACCTAAGGTATCTTTGAATTTCAAGCTATTTTTATGCACTTTAATGCTTTAAATTGGTATTGGAACTAATATCGTTTGGGTTAGGTACCACTTCTATTTTTGGAATAGGATGTCGGTACCAGGTACCAACTCGCACCCGTGGAGGTACCAATGGAGCCGTTCGAGATCTGTGCATTATGGTGTGCGTTATGGTTAGAATGAGAGATAGAAAGATTCGCAGGACAATTGGAGTCATCGCCACAAAGTGCTCGAAGGCATAATGATAAACCTGGATCGCTTATTCTTCATCGTTCACACTTTGTGACACTACGTGTCACGAAGATGTGAAATACGTTTTAAGAACTTGATTCCAAGACTATTCTCGGATCGGGGATCCATTTGTTTTACGTACCTTTGTTTTAGACTGTTACAAACAGAAGGATTTGGATATAAAACCCGGGATCACTCCTGAGAACGGGTTGTTGTTATTGTTGTTAGATTATGCTGGACTATGTTATGCCGTGAACCTATGTTTTTGAATAAAAAACCTCTGTTGCGTTATGGTATTTGACTGATATACGATTTGAAGCATTCTCTTTGAGTTAATTATTATGCGATGCTTGCATAGAATGATCTAGTCGGCTCTGGTTATTACTAACAGGGTTTGTGCCGTTTGGTTGGGCCCGCCAAACCGGTGCAAGTCGCTGCCTTATTTTGCAATAGATTTAGTTTTATGCTGTCATAGATTTAGTTCATTTTCGTGCTTTAGAACTTGCATACGAGGTAGCTTACGCTTGTAGATTTAGTTGTTTTAGCACATTAGAATTTGCTTACATGAATGGTATATCTGCAGCTCATAGTGTGTAATCGATTTGGTTGTTTCAGAATCGTATCATTCTGCAACAGAATCATTTCCCACAGACTGTTATCTTTTACGTTGGTGAATATAAAACACATGTCTGATGCCTGTAGGGTTTAAGAGTACGAGCGTGGTATTGTTTGGATTTTCATTTTCAATTCGAATATAACTCAGAATTAGCATGCATTTTGCTTTGTTAGACAGTAGTTACCTTGCCTGCTTAGAATAGTTAGATTACAGTTAGAACAAAAGGAGCTCCTGGTACCAGTAGTTAGGATAGTACTCTGTTTTCCTGTAGACAGAATTAGACTTATTTTTGTTGCTCAGAATGGATGCATTTTCGACAATACTCTGTGTGTCCTGACTTAAACAGAAATGATGATGGTAGATGATTTGGCATAGAGGTAAAATAATCTTGTGGAACCACACTTTTGAATAGAAATAGCAGCACTAGCATTTGAACACAAGACTGTTTTTCTGTTTATGACTTAAATAGGAAATGCTCAGTTTCAAGTTAGTCATTAAGATTCAAGTTCTCAGAATAAGTGTGTGTTTTCGTCTTAGGATAGCATTCAAATAGAGACTAGACGCTTACCTGCACATACTCTGTATCAGCTCGAATTTTACCAACCCTGGTTTGACAATTTAGTGTCTTAGGTCACTCAAGCTTCAATTTAGCAACCTGACACTCTACTTCCCTCTTAGGTGGTATCCCTTTAGTCTCCTGGAACACTCCTCTGTACGCATGTAGAAACTCGTCCAATTAATGTTTCTTCTCTTTAGTAGACCCCTCCATGGATTCCTTCACTCTCATTGAATCAACATCACACTAATTTTCTCTTAAGAAAACAAAAACATATTTATTACTAGAACTAACCAACTTCTTGTCCAGGGATGATTTTATGGGCTAAATTTCTCTCATGGGCTAATTTTCTATGGTTTTTCCAAAAATGAGATTCGCTATTTTAAAAATGATTCGCCCAAATTCTATAGGATAAAATTATTTTACCTTAAAAATCGCCAAATGTTTATAAAAACTATATAAATACTTAGAAATTTGAATACTTTTACAAAAATATCGCCAAACATTTATAGTTGAGATATGAAGGATTAGTAAGATTCGCCAAGGTTTATACATTTTAAAATAAATTTCCATCCTTAAAATCATCCCTATTCTTGTCTTGGTTGGCACTTCCCAGTGAGATATTTGACTTTCCTTTTTGCATGTTGATGATGTAGGAATTCCTATCCTTGACCAGTCGGTATTGGTTGGCTCTCTGCATGAAGGTTGCATCCCTCATATACATGTAAGTGCTTCCAAACACCACACCACATACATCAAGAGGTACTACATCCAATTCCACTTCATCAATAAAATTATAACTTATAGAAAATTTAATCTTACACTGTTTAGTTACCTTTATCTTTGCATCCTTGTTTACCCAACCCAGTGGATAGGGGATAGGATGATTGTGCACCTCCAATCCAATTTAGTTGATCATATCTGTTGATATGAGATTAGCCTATGAACCATAGATGAACAAAGCATCTATCTTGGTCTTCTTGACCTGAATATTGATCTGAAAGAGCTTGGTCATCTCCTTCTCTTCTTGATGATGAAGCCTACACATATTCACCTCCATATACACAGATGTGTAGACAATATTTTCATCCACATATGAGATAATTTCAATTTGATTGCTTGAATATTTTCCTAGAAGGTTCTTTTTCTCTCCATCCTTCATGTGGTCCTTCAGGTTCATCTCTAGATGTAGTTTCCAACATTTTTCCTTGGTGTGGCCATCAATATTTCAATGATTGAAATAGTTACTAAGATATTTGATCTGATGTGCAATGGCTATTGTATTCTTATATTTTCTCCATTTCCACTTATTCTTCCCCTCCTTGGAAGTTTCCTAGTGATGTTTCTGCTTTGAACCACATGGCTTCGCTTTCTTTTGGCCTATGTTTTATAGGTAGTGTGCTTGTATAGATGCCTTATCCACTATAATTGGCTTGAAGAAAATAACCTCCTTTCGTAGATGACTGTGTAGATCCCCCATATAATTGAGGAGAAAATTTGGGTTCCTGGGAGAGATACTCGAAATGATGGCCATGTTTCTAAACTCAATGGTGTACTCTTGTACACTTTTCCAATGCCTCTGCCTAAAGTAGTGCCACTCAATCCATTGATCCTCTACATCCCCAATAGGGTAGAATTTTGATGTGATGAGGGTTTTGAAGTCCTCCCACCTAGATATTCGTGGATCACCCTACATTCTGAGTGTTTCTATGTGGATTTTCCATCAGGTTAAAGCATGGCCCTCTAACTTCAATCTAGAAAATGAAATATTTTTCCCTTCGTCTATATGGTGAACACTAAAATAAACTTATAATTGTTTCAACCAATGATTCGGTTTTGATACATTGATCACAACTTGGTATGGATTTATGTACACTTTCATTTATGTTTTGAATAGGGACTGTGAAGGGTTCACATAACTCGAAATAGGCTTCTCTTTCTCGGATTATTTCTACAACTCCTTTACCGAGTTTTCTCGATCTTCTGATTTCTGCTCCAATATGTTCTACGAATTAGAGCCTCCAACATATCTGAATGCTCTGATATTACTTTCTATGGCCACCATGAGGATGTTTGTATTGTGACTTATGTCGAAAACTTGTGCTTCTAACCACTCAAATCTCTCTTTTACTGGATCACGAGGTTTATTATGAATAGACTTGTCTGCCATGGATATAGTTTTTGTGACTTCTCTTTAAGTCAATTTCTGGATCTTGAAAATTCCCAAAAATACCTAAAATAAAAACCTGCTCTAATACCAATATGATCTGTAAAATTTCATGGATATTCCACAGGAATATTTCGTCACAACAGATGTAATAAAATACTAAAATATTTACCATTAAGGTTAGTTTTCCTTTAGAAATATAGAATATTTATTTACTAATTTTCTTCTTATGCATGAAATAGATAAAATGTGGTAAATAGAGAACGATAACATATAATAACACAATCCTCAAATAAATATAATATATAACCTGGGAAACCCAATACGGGAGAAAATCCAACTAGAAGGTGAGGCTTTTCTACTCTCTTTTATCTGGTATAGAACTGATGCAATTACAAAGAAATAGTCACTCTCCTTGGAGTTTCCTTTGACCTATGACATGTATGCCTTACACAGAATCTCCCCTCCTCTTTTATTCTCACAGAATACCACTCTCCAATTTTTTTCTCAGTTATGGAACAAGATTCAATGAAAAATCATGGAACCCCATTCTCCTCCTAGTGGCCCAATATTTAACATAGCTCGATAGGCATCTAGGGGAAGGTTTTTGACTTCCTCAACCCTCAATTGTGATAGGGTTTTGGAACATTTAGAATATTCTTGAAACTACATACATGGATAGCCCCATATATGTGAGTAATGGGGCTAACATGGAAGCCTTTCATACCATGGTAGTCAACACAGTAATTCAACTAGCAGGAGACATAACTTTTGCATACGAACTCCAATTGATGCCATCTTTTCACCCTTTGAAATGTATCGAGGTCCTAGATATGTTGTGTAGAATAGTGTCACGGGGTCCTAGATATGTTGTGAAAGTTTAACCCCAAATGTTTCCATTGGATGCCTCATAATGGCCCTGAAAGGTTTCATACCCCAATTTTCCAAACTAGGACCTGCCACTAAAATGGCCTGGAAGATGATTCCTCCCATTTTTTCCACTCTAAAAGGATAAATATAGATGAAAAAAAATACAATGATCCAATATATATTAGGTTGAGAATTCCAAATGACATGTTTGTTGACTTGGTTTCTTCAAATTTAGGCTCAAACTGATAAAATTTGTAGTTTGGGCTATAAACACATCACAATCTCCACTTTTCTAAATGCCTTTTCATACTTCTATTTTTCATTTTCTTTTTAAATAAGATACATAAATCTATCACACACACACACACACACACACATTATGTTTTATGTATATATTAATTCACGATGGAGGCATGCAAAACCCCTAAACCTAACCCTAGACAACTATCACATTATGTTAAATACTGGACCACCAAAAAGAAAAAGGTTTTCATTATTTTAGCATTGTACTTGTTACGTTGTTGACAAAAGCATATAGGAGTGGGATAGTATATAATAGTAGAGGAGGAAGGACATTCTATAGTAGACATTGGGGCCACAACATCAAAGGAAACTCCATAAAGAGTGCCCCTTTTGTTGGTTGTGGAGCCTGATTATCTTCCTGATTCAGAGGACTTTTACTTCCAGCCGTGTTTATACCCAATGAAGTATTTACACCCCAGAAGTATGTACACTCTTCCATGTGGGGGAGTGTAGAGGGGGGGTACCCCCTTTGTAGGGTTTGGGGGGGCTATCCCCCCGGCTGGGAGGTCTGGGGGAAAGCGGGGGTTTGAGGGTTCGGGGGAGAAGTCCCCGAAGGAAAAATTGTCTTGTAAATGTATATTGTAATTTCATTGTAAATCTGGACCGTTCATTATAAGGTCACAAATCTAATGGTAGAGATTATGTTAGGGTTTTTTGCCCTAGAAGGCAACCCTCTTTTATGAGGGAAATGTATTGTGGCTATGATTGATGGCGAATATTGCATTCTGAGATAGGAGACTATGAGAGAAAGAAGAGGAAGTTACAGTGGGTTTGTTGTAGTTTGTATCCCTTCATATGCTGGATAATAATAAACGAAGGACCTGGCAATTTCTCTGGTGGATGTAGCCTACACTGGGTGAACCACGTAAATTTGTGTCTCTATTGTATTATGTATCTTCTGTGTTTTGTTTCTGCATTTGTTTTATTTTATTGCTCCATGGTCCTATTTTTCTAACAACTGGTATCAGAGAGAAAGGAAACTTGTAGGAAAACAGGGTTCCTAGTTGGAGTGGGAGCAATGTCGGAAGATGGAAAGTTTGGGGTCAAGAAATTTAACAACCAAAACTACCAATTATGGAAGATGCAGATGGTTTACTATTTATACCAGAAGGATCTATTCCTACTGTTTGGGTCCTATAATTATAGGCGAATCGATTCTTCGACTATGGATTTAGCGTTTCTCTCGTGAGGACGAAGTCCTGGATCGGGTGATTCTGTTTCCTCCCTCCATTCTTGTCGTTCATTTCCCCATCACCCTGCTGCATCCTTCATCTGTTGCGTCCTCTCCCCCTTGTCTTTTGTCAGCCTCCATTATCCCGCCACCTTCACCTGTCCATAAGCAAACAGACTCAGGATAAACAAAAATAGAGATATAGTTAGTATAGGTAATAATTGGGTAATAAACAACTAATTTAATAATTGATTGATTAATAATTAATTATTAATTAGGTTAAAATCTATGTTAGTAACTAGGTTGGTAATTAGGATTAGTCTAATATTAAAAAACAAAAATAATAAAACAAATTAAAAAATTAAAAACAAAATATTAAAAAACATGTAAAATACAAAACAAATTAAAAATACAAAAACATACACAAAAAATATATAATAAAACATTATGTAATAAAAACAAATATCAAATAAAAACAAAAAACAAAAACATAAAACATTAAAAAACACAAAGTAATAAACTATATTAAATATTAAAACAAAAATAAAAAATAAAAAACAAAACACATAAAATATAATTTACATGAAACAAAAATGTGAACAAATAAAAAATATAACACAAAGCAATCCTAATCCTAAGTCTACCCATTACCTCACGTCACTTCACTCATCCCCCACCTCACCCCTACGTAATATCCCACACCCCCATGCCATTACTCCTACCCCACCTACCTCCACTACCCATTTCCCTACGTCACCATCCACTAATTCCCTTCATACTCCTGCCCACCTTTACATCCGCGCACCTTTCCATACCTGTACCCCGCATCCACCATACCACAAATAAATTCACGCACTAAATTAATTTCGGAGCCCCCCCACCTTCCGGAAGTTAACGAGGGGGGGGGGGGGG
>ML798431.1:475074-494161 GCA_009831015.1 Picea engelmannii
TCCAAATTTGACATGAAGGATCTCGGTGCTGCTAACTTCATTCTGGGAATGGAGATTAAAAGAGATCGTGCAAACAGGAAACTCTGGTTGAATCAAAGAAAATATGTTGAAATGATATTGCAGAGGTTTAATATGCATGGAAGCAAACCGGTCAAGGTTCCTATTCCTATAGGTGTAAAGTTATCTGCAGATCAATGTCCCAAGACACAGGAAGAAGAAGAGGACATGTCCCATGTTCCCTATGCCAGTGTAGTTGGCAGCTTGATGTATGCAATGGTCTGTACTAGACCAGACATTGCACATGCAGTGGTAGTTTTGAGCAGGTATATGTCAAAACTAGGGAAGGAGCATTGGACCGCAGTAAAGAGGTTCTTCAGGTATCTTCGTGGCACCACCAGTTATGGATTATGCTACCAAGGAAGGTCGGGATTGGACAGAGGGGTGGACATACATGGCTTTGTTGATGCAGACTGAGATGGAGATTTGGATCGCAGAAGATCTACAAGTGGGTATGTATTTAACCTATTTGGAGGAGAAATCCGTTGGATGAGCAAAAGACAAGCTGTAGTGGCACTCTCAACTACAGAAGCTGAATACATGGCAGCCACTCATGCAAGCAAGGAAGCAGTATGGTTACAAAGATTGTGTTTAGGTATTGTGTTGGTACAACAAGCTGTGAGATTAGACTGTGACAGTCAAAGTGCAATATTCCTGGCAAAGAACCTAGCTTATCATTCGAAGACAAAGCATATTGATGTTCAGTATCACTTTATGAGAGACATGGTTGAGGAAAAGAAGGTGTTGCTGGAAAAGGTTGACACTTTGAAGAATGCTGCAGATTCATTGACAAAGTCTGTGAGCATAGAAAAGTTCTCTTGGTGTAGAGTAACAATGGGCATTGTTGCCCTAGATTGTTGACTATATAATCCCCTGGACCCCTGGATGCAAAGAAAACAACAAGTTGGAGAATGTTGGGTATGTGTTATATTCTTTGCATGTGTGTGTGTGGGTGCCTCAGATACGACAACTGTGTCTGACGATCCGTTTTTTTTGGGCGTTTTTGCTATTTTTAGCAGATTTTGCTATTTTTAGATGATTTGTAAATTAATCCTGGATTAAGGGATTAGGGTTTTGGTATCTACGGAATACCTAAAAACATTGTATATATTGTATGGAAAATGGTGCAATTCGATATAATGAAAAAGAAAGGTTTTCCCGATTGAGGGTTTCCGGTAAAAATCTCTGTGTATTCTGTGTATGAGCCATTGAAAAAAATATATATTGCTTAAGAATATACATGCATTGCTTTACTTAGCAGGTTTAAACTTACAAAAAAAACCTCCCCTGTACACATGTCGCTGGATCCCCTAGTTTCACTAGAAAATAAATTTTATTAATGAATTAAATGTTCCTATTTCCCTCATCCACCTAAGATCATTCCTAAAAACACTCATCGGTGTCCCAAAATTCCCTTACAATTCTTAAATGACTTACGCCTTACTTAATTCCTAGTTGAGTTCATAAATAGAAAGTTCCAAAGGAAAGATTCCTTACTAACTTAGACATTCAACTTTTTCTTTACGTTTCCCCTTTTCCTTAAGTTTCCCTATTTCTTTAAGTTTACTATTTCTTTTAAGTTTCCCCTTTTTTCCTTTTTAACTAAAAAAATTCAATTTAGCAAGTGTGGATAAAAAAACCATTTACCCTTTTTCCTTTTTAATTAAAAAATAATTTAGCAAGTGTAGATAAAAACAACCATTTACGCTCTTTTCTTTTTAATTAAAAATTAATTAAGAAAATGTAGATAAAAAGAACCATTGCCCCTTTTTTTAAAATTTAATCCTCCATTATAATCTTTTTACTTTAATAAATAAAGTTTGAATTTCTTTTCCCCCTTCTTGTTATATGTCTAATTATTTTTGTTCAGAGGTTTTGCTTAGACCTAGGTTTTAAATTCACTAGGTTGGGCGACATTTTTAAGGGAAAAATTGTTTTTAAACTTTACTTATCATATCATTCATTTTAAGGCCGACTAGGTCCTAAGGAGGCATAGTTTTCTAGGCACTAGGTTTATTAACTTACTAGTTAAAATCACGATGTTCCCTTCAGGACGCACTATGTGCTCCAAGGGTGCCACTCACCTATTTCCATTTTCTTTGCGTGACGATCCCTTCAAGATGCACTACGTACTCCAAGGGTGCCACTCGCATCTTAACTTAATTTGGTAGACATCAAACCCCTAGAGTCAATACTCCGCCAGGTGATCTTGTGGGAGACTAAGGGCCTCTAAGGAATAATGTCCCTTCCTTATTGTGCGCCCCTTAGAATCATCGTGAGAGACTCTCACAGTCTTCCCTCACGATATCGTGGGTCTTCTCAAACTAGTTAATCATTAACCTATAGTTCAAGTCACAATGAGAGTGTTAGTAGGTTGTGGCAGGGCTGCGGCCACACCTCTCCGTCAATGTCTTTGGTTTTTGTGCGTGACCCTTCTACTCCAAATGCGAGTTTGGTAAAAAATCTATCGTCAGCCTGCATCCATAAACGAATCATGTCAGCAATAATAATCAATCGTCATAAAATCTAATCATATGTACATATAGCACATCAACAACATTCAATCCCTAACAGTCCACTCCCTGACTCGATCCAGAGTCCAAGGGGTTTAATTGATGTCTCTGCATCCTCAATGTCCAAAGTCCTTCACACTCATGAGAACCCAGTCAATAGAACATGTCTGTGTAAATACAACAAAATAACATATCATCAAATCCATAATATCTCATAATCATAGTCAAAACGACCAATATTATAATAACCCAGATCACTTGCAAGCAAGTGTCCTCAAAGAATAATTTCGCTCAGTGCACATAAAAGAATTATGTTACATACACCCCCTCTTGGTTTAAACTTCATCCTAAACTTTCACAGTATATAAGTGTTGAAATAAAGTGTATCATAGTATCACAAGTCTATCTATCAAACAAAAATGGAAACTATTGGCACATATCATATGCGTCCTCCTAGGTCGTCGAGTGCAGACTATAGTCGTCCCACTGGAAATTGACCTGATATATTGTTCGACGTCGTAGTTGTCAAATGAGATGGTCCAGGATGCGGATTGACTCCACTGTGAGTGAACCCTCATCAGATACATGTAAGGAAATCATGTCAATAACATGTGTAGGATCACTAATATAATGTCTCAAAACAGATAAGTGAAAAACATCGTGCATACGCCTCAAAGAATCAGGCAAGGATAGTCGATAGGCCACATGCCCCTTCCTTCCAGAATCTCAAAAGGTCCCATGAACCTAGGAGAGATTTTAGCACCCTTTCCAAACTTGATCGAACTCTTATGTTGTTTCACCCGCAAGAAGACTCGATCACCAACTTCATAACTACAGTCTACATGATGCGCATCAACATAACTCTTTTGTCGATCTTGCGCTTCCTTCATCCTTTGTCTTATTTTTTGCATTTGATCTTACATTTCTTGGATCGCTTCTGGTCCCACCAGGACCCTATCCTCAAGCTGATCCCAACTCAAAGGTGTCTGACATGGTTGCCCGTAAAGAAACTCGAAAGGCACCATCTTAATGGTTCTTTGATAACTATTGTTGTATGCAAACTCTACCAGTGGAAAGAACTCTTCCCAACTCTTTTGTTGGTCTATAACATACATACGTAACATTTCCTCCAAGATTTGGTTTGTTCTTTTGGTCTTCCCATCTATCTTCAAGTGATATGTGGTACTAAAGTTAAGTTGGGTTCCCAAGGCCTCTTGGAAACTAGTCCAAAATCGTCCTGTAAACATCGATCCTCTATCAGGTATAATCCTCTTAGGCACACCATGCAGCCTCACAATATCACTGATGAAAACTCTAGCTATGTCAGGTGCATGATACATTGTACGCATAGGAATAAAACGAGTACTCTTCATCAAAGTGTCGACTACCACAAAAATAGAGTCATGTATCCTTGCCGTCAGTGGCAATCCAACAATGAAATCCATCGAAATGACCCCCCATTTCAATTCCAGAATAACGTGTGAATGTAGTAGTCCTACCGAATGTCTATGTTCATCCTTCACCTGCTGACATTCTAGACATCAAGCCACGTAGTTGACTATGTTTTCCTTCATTCCTTTCCAGAGGAATAAGGTTTTAAGGTTTTCCCTCATCTTCGTGACTCCCGGGTGAGCCATGTACACTACTCTGTGAGCCTCGTTAAGGATCAAAATCCTCAACTCGTCATTGGGTGGTACATAAATTTGATTTTTAAATCTCAATAATCCATCGTCGTCCAACGTAAATCCTTCAAATCTCAGTACCATCATTGTGTTTTGTCCGATAAAATCCTTGGCCTCCTTGTACCAATCATCGTCATGTTGTAAAGTTAGAATCTTTTCACGTAGATTCGTCTGAAGAGGCATCACTGAAAATATGTGAGGTCTCCAACTCAATGCATCAGCCACTCTATTCATTGTTCCCTTTATGTAAGTAATCTCGAAATCGTACTCGCTAAGCAATTCCAACCAACGTCATTTCACGCGTTCAAGTCGTTTTCCATAAAGATGTGTTGTAGACCACAGTGGTCTGTTTTTAGTTCAAATTTTTTTCCAATCAGGTAGTGTCTCCAAACTCTCAAGGCATAAACAATGGCTAACAAATCCAAATCATGTGTCGCATAGTTCTCCTCATGCCTTCTCAACTTTCTCGAGATGTAAGGGATCGCTCACCCATATTGAATCAAGACTCCGCCTAAGACTTCCTTGGATGAGTCAGTGCATACCAAGAAGTCTGCATCCATATCAGGGACCTTTAGTATCGGTGTTGTATTCAATAGCTCCTTGAGCCTCCGAAATGCCTTCGCGAATTTATCGGTCCAAACAAATCTCTTATTCTTCTTTTGCAATTCCATAATCGGATTTGCTATCTTTGAAAAACCCTCGACGAACTATCGATAGTATCCCGCTAAATCCATGAAGCTACGCACTTCGGGGACATTCTCCGGTGCATGCCATTCCATAATAGCCTCAACCTTTGTTGGATCCACAACGATACCTTCACCGGAGATGACATAACCTAAGTAGTGAATCTTCGATTGATAAAACGGGCATTTAAACAATTTCCCATACAATTTGTTCTCTCGTAGACACTGTAGTACCAAGCAAAAGTGCTCATCATGCTCCTCCAACATCCGAGAGTAAATCAAATACCGTCAATGAACACCTGGACAAACTTGTCCAAGTATTCGTGGAACACCTCATTCATCAAACTCATAAATATCCCAATGGCATTAGTCAATCCAAAAGGTAAAACAGTAAACTCGTAATGTCCAAACCTTGTCTTAAAGGTTGTCTTAGTGATGTCGTCCTCCTTGATCCATAATTGGTGATACCCTGATCTCAAATCTATCTTTGAAAACATCGTCGCACCCTTCTTCTGATCAAATGGATCATCAATCCTTGGCAACAGATACTAATTCTTAATCGTTGCCTTGTTCAATTGACAGTAGTCAATGCAGAGTCTCCATGACCCATCCTTTTTTCGTATGAAAATAACAGGCGCACCCCATGCTGACACACTTGGACATATAAGTCCTAGGTCCATCAACTCCTTTAGTTTCATTTTCAACTCCTCTAACTCTGGGGTCGAAATCCCATAAGGCGTTATTTCTATCGGTTCAGTCCCCAGTTTTAGGTCTATGATAAATTCCAATTCCATCTCAATAGACATCCTATCTAACTCCTTAGGGAATATGTCCACAAACTCTCTTACCACTGGAAGGTGCTCTAGACCTTCCGCTACTCCCTTCTCGTTTAACGCAAGGATTGCATATAGCTTACATCCCTTGAGCATGCTCTTCCATAGCTACAAGGAAGAGATGAACCTCAGGGAAACTCCCTGGTTCTAACCTACAATCACACATCTTTGTCCCTCATCATCAACAAAGTTCAACCCTTTCATCTTACAGTTGAGTATCGCCTCATGAGATTACAAGCAGTCCATACCGATCACGAAATCATAAGATCCTAACATCGTGTCGTATAGGTTGGCCCTAGTGAGAAAATATCCCAGGTTAATGCTACAACCCGTGACCTTCCCTCCAACCTTTTTTTTGGCTCCCGAAGCCATTTCTACAATGCTAAACTCGTCATGTTCGACTACCTTTACCTTAATGATTTTTATCGTTGCACCAGAAATAAAAATTCGGTAGCACCTGGATCTATCAAAATGCTAAGGGTCTAGTCAGCGATGGTACCTGACGTCTTGAGAATGGCCGAACGCTGCATGGATCTAATGGGCCTTGCCCAAATCTCCCACGGTAGCAGTTTTGGATGATACAGATGCTCCAGTCCTCTCCACTGGGTAGTGGCGCTGGTAATGTGGCTCCCCACATGTCCAATAACCTTTCTTCATTCCAGTACTCCTGGTACCTGAAGTAGAAGCTGACGACCCACCAGCCTGGAACCCTGGTCTGTTCTGCTGAACCAGCCTAAACTGCTACTGCTGCGGTCGACGCTACTAGTGGTGTTGTGGTCCTCGGTAAGGATTCCTCTACTGAGGCACTGGTCATCAAGGTGTAGTGAAAGTGGATCCTCTCTGGAAGCCACGATATCCTGGTGAATGTCTAGTTGGTGTCTGATGCCGTTTCACACTAGATGACAATTTCCCCACTGGTCTCACTGGATTCCTACTCTGACCCTCGCTGATAACCTCCTCTTCTGCTATGAGAGCCTTTTGGACAACATCATGCAAGGTTTAAGGCATCAAAATCCTAACCTTTGCATTAATGTTGACATTAAGGCTAAACACGAACCTGTTGACCTTAAGTTTCTCAGTATTCAGGTGTGGAGCATACTGAAGAGCTCCATAAAATGGTCCTCGTACTTGGGCACTGTACGACCGCCCTGTCAAAAGGCGTTGAAATCGTTGAGCTTACGCTCAATGAATTCCTCATATAGATACCTCTCCCTGAACCACTCCTCAAACAATTCCCATGACACGTCTTCGACGACCATGTTCAATTGTGGAAGGAGCGTCTTCCACCATAGAAGAGTTCTCCCCTTCAGTTGAAATACCGCCATGCATACCTTCATGTTGGAGGTATAGTCGTGAAGTGAAAAGAACATCGTCTTATTCTCCAACCATGCCTTGGCGGCTGCGCCATCTGGGGCACCAAAGAACTTGGGAAATTTGACCTTCTCGAGTTCGTGGTGAATGTTACCACTACCAACTGAAGTTTTTGGTTGACCCTCAGGGGGTGTCGATGCCCTAGCCTCATCTCTATCCAACCGACTGATCAGTGCCTCAAACATCCGTTGAAAATACCTCATCATCCAAACCACATCACCCACAACTATTTGTTCCTTCCCAACAACTTATTCATCTCCCTGGGGGTTAGACTCCTCGAGCATGAATGCTACTAGAGTCATCATGCCTCCTCCCCTAGCACCCCATCGTCTTCCTCTGTGGCATCCTCTAACCATGATTACCTACATGAATACAAATCAGTTTAATTAGCAACATTAAAATCCAATATCTAATGAACGAAATCCGTAGTGATCCCAAGTTGCGGGTCGAACCGGATCTGATACCATATGCAACAACCCCTCGATCGTTACGACTACATGCGACGCAAGGAAATATATATATATAATTTTTTTTTTTTTTTCTTAAGTATGAAGGAAAAAATGACAACAATTAATCAACACAACTTGATGATGAACACCGCGCAAGAAATTTAGGCAAAAGACAACATAATGACCTAGCATACTAGCACATCATGCGACTAGGTGCAACATGCAAAAACCAATTAGACAAAATAAATGACTAAGATAAAGGACAATCATCAAGACCAACCAAACACAACCAACATCAAGTGATAGAGGTAATTTGAACCTTCACAGAGAGGGAGGAACAAGCACAAGCAAGCATTACAACAAAAGTACCAACATCAACTATAATGAACATTACGCCCCCATCGGGGAGCACATGACTCTGGCTAGGTTATCATCCACATCTATCAATCAGGGTGCACAATGATCCCCTCATCAGGAATCATGTCGTCACAAGGCGGTAGGCATGACATTAACCAAGGCACAACATAACATATCTAGACCAATAAACCAAGAAAAATCCAACGTTCTAGGAGAACGAATTAACAGTCAAAACTACCTGAAGACTACCCAAGCACCCAATTGACAAGTCAACAAGAATCAAGGGAAATATGACTACTATAACAATCATACATCACATTAATTTCCAAAACAATCCTACATCAACATGGTTAATGGCACAAAATAAATCTAATCTTTAACTCCTCATACCTCACATTAATTTCCTAAATCCACATAAGTCATACATTCCTTAAACTGATCTTTCTTTACCATTTATGGAATAACTACTGGTTTTTTTTTTGCATTGAAAAAGAGAATTAGTATATGCACTTAACATAATCAATACTAATACTAGTGTAATGAGGAATGTAATGATGAATTACGCCATGTTCACAAGTAAGAAGTATATTATTGTATATGTACTAGTTATTCCATGGTTATTCTTTGATTACTTCAATATGTACACATTAAAAATAATTATATTCAAAACAAATAGTTCATTGTAACTATTTTCCAATTCCAAATATTAGATAAGTAGTTTCCTAAGGATGAATCCATTATAACCAAACTAATCATGTATGTCTATTTAGCTTGTTGATTTAAAGTAAAAGGTGATTCTTATAAGAACTATATTGTTAGCCACGATGAATCTTTTCTTTTTGTCTAGTAATTATATGTTGCTAACAATATATGTTGTCTAGCATTGATATGTTGTCTAACAATGTTGATATGTTGTCTATGATATCGTTATCTAGTAATTATGATATCGATGTCTATTGCTATCATTGTCTATTGTACCTTAACATTATTGATAGGTTGTCTATGATATCGTTGTCTAGTAATTATATGCTGCTAACAATATCTGTTATCTAGCGTTGATATGTTGTCTAACAATATTGATATGTTGTCTATGATATCTTTGTCTAGTAATTATGATATCATTTTCTATTGATATCGATGTCTATTGTACCTTAACAATATTGATATGTTGTCTATGATATCACTGTCTAGTTACATTTAAAAGGGAATTTAAAACTCCATAATATTTACATCTCTGCCAGGAAAATTCGCTGTGAATTTACATTTAAAAGAGAATTTAAAACTCTATAAAAATTACATCTCTTCCAGGCAAATCCACTATCTAAATTCGATGTGTTTAGAGCATGTATAAATTCTCCGTCAGACATCTGAATAGAGCATAAAAATTCACGGTCAGGCATATGTATAGATTCGTTGCATAATATCAATCAAGGAATCCCAAATTAATATGTATAGATTCACGAATGTATGGATTCGATGTGTATAGATTCACTATGTATAGATTCGTTGTGTATAGATTCGTTGTGTATAGATTCATATGTATCGATTCGTTGTGTATAGATTCATATGTATAGATTCATTGTATATAGATTCACTATGTGTTTTGCAAGGAGCCAAGGAATCATAGATTAATCCTTCATAGATTAATCATTCTAAACGCATAGATAATCAATCACAAAGAAAATGCAGAGATAATCATTCACAAGGAAACACAGAGATAATCATTCACAAGGAAGCGTAGAGATAACCATTCACAAGGAAACGTAGAGATAATCATTCACCAAAAAAACGCATAGATTAATCAATAAAAAAAAACGCAGAGATTCACCATCCGAAAACGCTGGGATTTATCAATAAAAAACGCAGAGTTTTACCATTCAAAAACACTGGGATTTATCAATCAAAACGCAGAGATCTACCATTCGAGCGCAGAGATTTATCATTCCAGAAAACGCAAAGATGAAATTCTTGGAAGGACACAGGGATTATGCATAAAAGAAAAATGCAAAGATCATAGGTTAATCATAAGAGAAAACACAGAGATAAGTAAGGGATAGATATCTGGGAGAAAATTTATCCTTCACTTATTATCCATGCACAAGAAAGTGGGGCATTTGAATCTAAATATTTAACACCAGAGTGAAATACAATCGATTCGGCTCCTAGCCGACTGCTCAGTCACGGACTAATAACTTAGAGGATAAGGGACAGAAGATAAAACAAACTTTTTCTTCATTTTAAATAAATAAAAACAAATGCAAAGGAGTCATTGCAATTAGAGTTAGGTTCTCCATGGAAAATCAATTCAAAATACCGTGAGCATAAGGATGGGATGACTTTAAGTTCTCTGATCATAAAATGTTGGGCTCATCAAGACAATTTGTTGAAGATAAAATTGAAATCTCTGGATAGTGTTACGCTGAATAAAACATAAACTTTAACACAGTAGAAGTACATTATTGAAGGTGCAAGAACAATATTTAAACTACCATTCAATACAAATATGCACATGCATACCGTAGCCAAATGAGAAAGCTCCGAAGTTGTTGTCCTGTGCGCACTCCGTTCAGCTCCCGCTTGCCAACAGATGTGACCTCACGGGTACCTCCCAGCCAATGCTAGGGGTACTCTTCTTACCCATGAGCCCCTCGAGTCGCAAAGGGGCCACACACACAATACCAGAGAATGCTAGCACCCATCTCTCCTCGTAAGGTCGAGCTACCACTTGTTACTCGAGCTGGGTATCCCAACTCCCACAAGAGAAAGTTCAGTCAAGATGGAATTTCAACAGTGTAACATTACACAAGCCAAATGATGATCCACACTCCTCCTCCGCCATCCTTTTTATAGAGTTTTTTTAGTCATTAGTTTCCCAAAACTCTCATTAGATTCCTTTTTCATTTAATTAATTTCGAAAAACCTCCCCCGTACACATGTCACCTAATCCCCTAGTTGCAGCAAAAAATCAATTTTATTAATTAATTGTGTGTTCTTATTTCCCTCGTCCACCTAAGATAATTCCTAAAAACGCTCATCAATGTCCCATAATTCCCTTACAATTCATAAATGACTTATGCCTAAATCAATTCCTAGTTGAGTTCATAAATAGAAAGTTCCAAAGGAAAGATTCCTTACTAAGTTAGACATTCAACTTTTTCTTTACGTTTCCCCTTTTCCTTAAGTTTCCCTTTTTCTTGAAGTTTCCTATTTCTTTTAAGTTTCCCCCTTTTCCTTTTTAACTAAAAAAATTCAATTTAGCAAGTGTAGATAAAACAACCATTTACCCTTTTTCCTTTTTAATTAAAAATTAATTTATCAAGTGTAGATAAAAACAACCATTTACCCTCTTTTTTTTAACTAAAAATTAATTTAGCAAATGTAGATAAAAACAACCATTATCCCTTTATTTTAAATTTAATCCTCCATTATAATTTTTTTACTTTAATAAATAAAGTTTGAATTTCTTTACCCCCTTCTTGTTATATGTCTAATTATTTTTGTTCAGAGGTTCTGCTTCGACCTAGGTTTTAAATTCACTAGGTTGGGCAACATTTTTAAGGGAAAAAATGTTTTTAAGCTTTACTTATCATATCATTCATTTTAAGGCTGACTAGGTCCTAAATAGGCATAGTTTTCTAGGCACTAGGTTTATTCATTTACTAGTTAAAATCGTGACGTGCCCTTCAGGATGCACTACATGCTCCAAGGGTGCCACTCACCTCTTTCCATTTTCTTTTTGCGACGTGCTCCAAGGGTGTCACTCGCCTCTTGACTGAATTTGGTAGATGTCAAACCCTTGGAGTCAATACTCCACTAGAATATCTTCTGGGAGACTAAGGGCCTCTAAGGAATAAGGCCCCTACCTTATTGGGAACCCCTTAGAATCATTGTGAGAGACTATCACAATCTGCCCTCACGACATTGTGGGTCTTCTCGAACTAGGTAATCGTTAATCGACAGTTCAAACCACGACAGGAGTGCTAGTAGGTTGTGGAAAGGTTGCTGCCACACCTCTCCCTCAATGTCTTTGGTTGTCGTGCATGACCCCTCTACTCCAAATGTGAGTATGGTCGAAAATCTATCGTCAACCTGAATCCATCAACGAATCATGTCAGCAATAATAATCAATCGTCATAACATCTAATCATATGTACATATGTCACATCAACAACATTCAAACCCTAACAGTCCACTCCCTGACTCGATCCAGAGTCCAAGGGGTTTCATCGATGCATATGCATCCTCAATGTCCAAAGTCCTGAACACTCAGGAGAACCCAGTCAATAACACATGTCTGTGTAAATACAACAAAATAACATATCATCAAATCCATAATATTTCATAGTTATAGTCAAAACAACCAATAGTATAATAACCTGGATCACTTGCAAGCAAGTGTCCTCAAAGAATAAGTTCGTTTAGTGTGCGCAAGAGCGGGATGTTACATACATTCTAAGAGAAAATGATTTTCATCTTCAACCCTCTTAGTGTCACAAAGATGACAATTTTTTTTGACCCACGACATTTTAGAAATTGTCCAATGTCTTGTTTCACTATGGAAATCATGAGAGCATGTTCTTCTTTATGTTGTTTTTCTTCTTTATGCTAGTAAAAAAAGAGAGATACTTTGGATCTTGTATATGAGGGTTTATCACCTCCTTATAGTATATTGATTTTATTTTATCCTCTAGTTATTCATCACACGATAATTTCTCCTTAAATTTAGATGTAATAATATCTTTAATAATACCAATATTCTATATAGTGATCTCTTTCTTTATTCCCCAATGATTTAGCCAATACTTGGCATATTTATGTTGACCATGCTTGAAACATAGGAGGTTTTGACTGAATTTTGAAGCAATCCTAGGAACTTGTCTTCCATTTATTTTATCGTTTTCTCATACATTAGGTACCTAATCATAGTCATTCTCTCAAAGGGGGAACACCTCGCTTCTATAAGGATAGGATAGGGTGTGTTTCATTTAATTTTTTGATTATAAGTTATAAAACACTTTTTTGTTTTCTCCATCTTTCTCTGTAGTTCTTTAGAGATGTTGCAAGCTCAAATTTCACTATCATATAAGATAACAACAATGATGAGAGTCTCAAAGTGGAGTTTTACTTATCCCATTTAGCCAAAATTACATTAATTTATAATTTTTTCAAGTACATAATAATATTTTCATCCTCCATTTAACCTTTTCTCAATGATATAGTTCTATTTAAGCTTATGATGAAGATCAATTTCGATTATTCGTATTATTTCAATTTTGTTTTATTATTCATATTATTTTGACAATTTTTCTTTTTTTTATTGTATTAATAAAAAACTTCATTATTAATTCAATTTTACAACATTATTTAAAAAATAAAATTCCATTTAATCTTTATCACAAAAGTAATAATTGACCACTATACACATTTCTTTTACTCTTTATAATATAAACACTTTTTTTTTTTTTAATTTTATAACCCTCATAAAACAATCATTAAACATAAATATATTTGTAAACTTTTATAAACAAAATTTCAATAGAAATTAACTCTCAAAAGGAATGATTCTAAAAGTGTCAATTTTGATATTGAAATTGTAAATTTCAATTACAAAGTATCAATTTCAATTGTGAATTTTAATTCCAAAAGTGTTAATTTTATTTCTTCATCCCATGGATCTCTTGCATATACATAATGTACAATGGTTTATTGTACAAATAAATGATTTATTGATTCTCCATGTTTTTTAAACATTATACACCATGCCAATCCTAAATTTTATATTTTTCTAAACCACCATTTGTAATAGCATCTCATACTTCTTCTTTTTTCATTTTTTCTTCATATCCTAATTTAGTGGTGTAAATCCCCTAGATTTTGTTTTTTTACTAAAAAGTGTTAATTTTGATTTTGAAAGTGTGAACATATTGGAGATTTTATTTTTGTATATCATGAATAATACAACTATGGTACACATTGTTAAATATATCAATACTAAAGAGATTTAAGAAAGTAATGTAAAATCAAACATGATGAAAACCATTATATTGTATTTTTGTACTTTTTAAATGTAGAGACTATAACTTGTTTATTGTGGAAAATTTATTAAAAAAATCATATCTCAAGCAAAGATAAAAGAGAGAAATTGTTGTCCAATTGTTTTACCCAAAGCAATAATTAAAATTATTGAACCTATTGTATAAAAATCAAATCAAAATATAGATTAAACCAAATCTTTCAAATATGTAGGTTGTATAGATTATATGACTCTCATATAATATTAAAGAATACAAAAAATATGTAACAACAAGTTGTAGAAAGAAAAAAAATGCATACAATGAACTTTAACACCATTTCTATTCCACACATTATATAGAGAGAGAGTGTGTATGAACCCTTTAAATTCTATCCATATCTACAAATATTAAATAATTTCAAATGACCAATTGTTTCTATTCAATCATATTTGTAAATAAAACATAATTTCATTGCAGTGATTTGAACACATGATTAAAATATTCAATGTGATTTTTGAGGGATCAAAACCACAATTTTGAATCTTTCCCCACTCCATAATTACTCAAATATTTCATTTCGTGTCTTCAAAGTCATTGTTGTAAATTGAATTCAAATCCAACAAAAGTATGGTAATTGGATGATACTTTTTCTCTTGTTTCTTTTACATTCATATGTATGCACATTATAATTTGTTAGAATATTTAAAACTAAAAATATGTATCTAACCATAAAACTATTTTAATTAATCATCCTATTTGACATTGAAAAAAAATCTTTGAATTTTGTAAGGTTGGATTTACCTTCCACTCACACAAATTAATGGGGAAGACAAACTAGGTATCATTTATGCCTTTGACTGATCTTCAATGGTTGGAGAAAAAATGGGAGTTTGCATAATAAACACATAATATGGTTTTAGTTCAAGAATTATGGCCTGGTACACACATAGTATACTTTCAATAAACATAAGTTCAAGAATTGTGGCTAAGTATGAAAATGATCTACCAATAAGAATTAAAAATTTTAAACAAGTATTCAAATTTGTCATGATTTAGTTTATCTCTTATAAGTAATAGAAAGGAAATATGAATATTAAGAGGTTGATCCAAGAAATATGTCCTTACCAATCCAATGTTTCCCATGATGATAATGCAGTAAGGTTCTCAACAATGATAGAAAACGATAATTTCTAAAAAAAAGTTGATTTCGTAATAACCTTTGATAGAAACTTTCCATTTTTATTTCCATGGTATAATCCTCAATTACATAACTGGTTATGAATACCTAGTCATCTATTCAAAATAATTACAATTCTATGTTTCAAAAGACTTAATTATACTAAATAAATTAAGAAACTTCCAAATGTAGTTATTAAAGATACTTATTATTGATACAGATTGTACTTTAAAATACATGTATAATTTGTTTTTTTCTTATTCATAGCTTGCTTTAATTTAGAAAAAGCCAATACATATAGTTTCAAACAAAGAGATTCCATTACACACCATAAAAAAATTAAAAGTAAAGATGCAATTATTAGTAATTCATTTTTATTAAAAAATATAATGTACCATACAATATACATTTAAAAATTTGATTATGTAAATTTCCAATATATATAATTTTTTAAAATAGTGTTATTTATTAATTTAAATTTATTTTTGTTTTGATATATATTGGAATCTTAAAAGAAAAATGTGTTTTGTTTGTCCTACAACATTGTATCATCTTATCCATTATTTAAAAAGCATGGCTTTAAGAAAAACTAAATGACCTACACATTGGAAAATCAATAATCCACCAATTATAAAAATAAAAAATAAAAAAAAAATCAATAGATGTCTTTAAACAAAACTAAATTAAACGAAACTAAATGATCTTCACATTGGAAAAAGAATAGATGGCATTGAGTGCGACTCCCACGACGTGTTCCCTAGGCATGCTTAGTGCTTTGAAAAAGCAATAGATGGCATAGGGTACAACTCCCATAGCATGATCGATGGGCTTAGTAATCAAGAAACTTCATGAAACAATGAAACTAGCAATAAGGCTTGGAGTCAACTATGGGATTCATCATATGTTTTATAGTAAGATTGAAATTTTGGAACCATTGTTAATTCATAAATTAATAAAATGTTGGAGAATATATGATGCGCACATCTACATGTTGCACGCACTCAAGTTTGATTTAAAATTCCTCCCTTGTCAAAGCATTATTAAGTCATAAATTAATAAAATTCCTCACTTGTCAAAGCATTATTAATTCATAAATTAATAAATTGCGTGAGAATGTTGGATATGCAAATAATATTACACATGTTGCACGAACTTTTCATATTTATATTTTTTTAATATATTATTTAAATTGATTTAAGATAATATATTTTATTTTATAATATATTATTCTAATTATATTTAAAGGAATTGGTTTTGGTGAATATTAATAATAATCATCGTCATTAATATTAAAAACTTCTCGTTATTCACATTATTTTGACAATCTTCTTCTTTAATGAAAGCAAGCGATCGTATTAATTAACTTCGCATACATTGTTTCTTAAATTTTACAATATTATTTAAAAATAAAATTATATTTATTCTTTATCACAAAAGTAACACTCGTCCTCTCTCAGATAGTCTGATGGTTGACTCCTCCATACGAGACTCAATAATGATTAATTCCCGAAAATGAGATCTCTACCCAAATACACCAAGGGCAACAATAGATAGTGCAT
This sequence comes from Picea engelmannii, assembly GCA_009831015.1. Taxonomy (NCBI): domain Eukaryota; kingdom Viridiplantae; phylum Streptophyta; class Pinopsida; order Pinales; family Pinaceae; genus Picea; species Picea engelmannii. The sequence goes on from ML798431.1 coordinate 491,770, forward strand.
GCATTAGTGTATTTGGGGATATTTTTGAAATTTTGTATTTAACTATGATGCAATAAGTACAATGCATAATTAATGGGGAGGGGAATGTAATATTTCTAATCCAAAACTTACTTTTTGTAATTGTACATATAGATTAGTGAATTGATGGTACCGATTGTAAGTGTAAATGTATATATAGGCTGGTGAATCGTTGGCACTAAGTTTTGGTGTTTCAAGCACGTGAGTAGTGTGTGGGAATTGTTATTAAAGAAAGGGTTGCACATTTCACAGTGTTGCGTGCACTTGGGTAAGTGCACAAGGATTACCTAGGAGTGCTCACTGAGCCTAGTTATGTATGTATGTATATATGTATATGACTATATATATATTAAGGTTTGTGAGCCTGTCTGATAATGAGCCTGGTGAGTCAGGATGCAGATAGGCCAGTAGACCTATCCATGTAAAAGTAATCATGCTGAAGTTATTAATATATTATTAGATCTACATGCACACNTTATGGAAAAGTGTAAGTTATGGATAAATTATTTTATCCTAAGTTCGCGAGGATGGGAATGAGTCACCAAGTGGTTAAAACTACTTCTGAAGGTGACAAATGTCAATTTTAAGGCATGCAATATATTTTTTTGGCCTTGGTATGTTATTGGGGGGGGAAATCATTTTCGAGGATTATTCATTATTCACTCTCATGTGCAAAAAGGGTCGAACGGTATCAAATAGTATGATTGTTACCTTATCTGCATAGAAGATGTTGTAAGGGGTTTTCAATATTGTAATCAAATTTTTGTTGTCGAAGAGGTGGGTTGTCAGGCCCGTGCATAGTCTCTCTAAGTGAGACAGTTGCTATTGAAGATGCGGGTTTTCAGGACCATGAGCATCCTCTCCAAGTGCAAATTTTGGTGGGAATTGTTCCTTGGTGAGTTGGGCATTAGTTGCAGGGCTTAGAGAATTCATGTCCAACTTGTTGTTGATAACCCTGAAAGGGAAGTGGGGCATATGAGGGACTATTGAGCAGAGAAGGAGCATACTTCCTTGGGTGTGAGAGGTGCATGGGAAATGAGAGACTGTAGACTACTTGCAGCAGTGGCACCTTGGACTGAGCAATTATGTTGATTCTCAGACCTTAACATGGAATTAGGAACTTTTTTCCCTGGTGGAGTTAATCCCCAGCTCGAGGGTGACTTGTTGTTGAAAGTATATGAGAAACAAAGTTTGTGGCTAGGAGGAACATTTGAGTTATGCGCGCATTTTGTGACTTTTCATAAAAGATAATTGTCTTTATGTGCTTGTCTCATATATTGAGTGTTTATTTATCTGTGTTTAATATGGTTTTGAGTCTTGTATGTTGTTTCATATAAGGAATTGTTGTTATTCTATATTATTCTGCTGGCACATGTGTGTGGTGTTGTTAGTCAATATTTGTAGTCGTGCATGAATATGAAAGATGTTAATAGTCTTTCATATTAAGTTAATCTTATGATTTCGGTTATGAGTCTTCAAGACGAGTTTGAATGGTATTGCGAGCAGATAATACTTTGTGTGCACCAGATGATCGATTTACTTGTGCATACAAAGAAGAAGTTTGTGCGCACAAGGAGGAAAAAATTGGTGTTTAACACCGGAATGGTTGCGTGCACTGTAGTGTTGTGTGTTCAATATGCTTGTGAGTAGCTTTTTTGTGTTAATTTTGTTGTTATAAGTTGTGTAACACGAACTCAAGCTTGGGGTTGAGGATGTTACTTCAGGTGATACTGCACAAACTAATGTTTAGGGTAGAATCTGCACAGTGTGTTTTTAGAATAGCATTGTTCAGTAGTAAGTTGGATGATGTTACAATTGATATTAGGAGAATTTTGGTAATGGGAACGTTACATATTGGTTTCACAATGTTAGAAGTTCAGATTGTGTGACGTGTACCTGCATGGGTGGCTATGGACAATACATGATTATACTAAATAAATTAAGAAACTTTCAAATGTAGGTAGTAAATATACTTACTAGAGGTGAAGATTTATTCAATAGTAAATCCTTGTAGGTATAATTTTATTTTCTTTGTTCATAACTCACTTTAATTAAGAATGAACTAATACTCACACTTTCAAACAAAGCAGTTTCATTACATACTATAAGAAATTGAAAGTAAAGATGCATCAATTATTGATTCATTTTGATTAAAAAGATAATATATCATATAATGTGTCGTCACATATAAATCCCACTATGCAGATTCCAAATACACATTTTTTAAAATTAATATTATTTATTATATAGTATCAATTTTAAAATTATAATAATTTCATTATTTCAAAACAAAATTATTAAAATTAACTTTACAAATTTAAAAAATAATTATTATATACTAAAAACTAATTATTATATATATATATATAAATAA
>ML798431.1:513091-528689 GCA_009831015.1 Picea engelmannii
TGGTTTTTTTTTTTCAAATTTGGCTTTTGATTACATTTATTGTTTTCCTAGACAATTTTAAATTCTTTTCATTTATGTTTAATTTTTATTTTTTTTCAACATGTTTATTTTTTTTTAATTTGGCTTTTGAATAGATTTTTTTAAATGTGTTTTTTTCTTCATTTAAAAATAATAATTGTGAAGATTTTCTACTTTATTTATTTTTTTTTTAATGTAAATTAAAAAAAAAGTTAGTAAATAAATTTTCAAGTCACCCTCAATTTTGGGTTTTTTATTTGTATAGGAATTTGTTGTCAAGACCACAATTTCAATTAGGTCGTAATTAGCTATAATTTAACATTTAGAAAAAAAAAAAATCTTTAGGTAGGGTCACTTTTTTTATTTAGGTGTTGATTTTAAGGTTTTTCTTAGCAACTATTTGGTTTTTTAAGGTCACCCTTGAAAAAAATTATAATTTTGACCTGATTAGAAAAAAATGGTGCTACTAATAGCACCACTTTTTGAATTGGGGGTTGTTTCTCATTTTTTTTATGCAAAAATATGGGTTTTAAGGGATAGAGTTCTCATTTTAAGGTCAAAGTTGTCGTTAAGTTGGCAACTTTGTTAATTTTCGAGTGTGAGCGGTTTGCATATTGAATCGAAAAATAAAACAACTTCATAATCTATCCATGGAGTTGGTAAAGGTCCAATGGACCTGGTACGGTCCTAAGGATGCAACTTGGGAGTGTAAGGATGCTATGCAGGCAGAGTCTCCACATTTTTTTGAATATTTTTTAAGTTTTGTATGTACATGTGTATATAATGCACTCATGAAAATGCATAAATACGGTGAAAGAGAATGTAATGTCTCTAATATGAACCCTTAGTAATTGTATATATAAGTTGGTGAGCTATTGGTACTAGTTGTAAATGTAAATGTACATATAGGTTGGTGATTCCTTGGCAAGAAGTTTTGGTTTTACGCTTACTTTAGTAGTGCGCAAGGAATTGTTATCAAAGAAAGGGTGTGCAAATTTGATAGTGATGCACGCCCCTAGGTAAGTGCACATGGTTGCACATCAAGGGAAGGGTGCACACATTTCACATTGTTGCACACACTTGAGTAAGTGTGCGGGAATTACCTGGAAGTGCACATCAAACTAAGTTATATATATATATATATATATGAGGTTGGAGAACCTCTATGGTTATGAGGCTAGGGAGCCGAGATGCAAATCGGCTAGTGCACCTATCCATGTAAATGTAATCACATTTAAGTTATTTATAATATCACATCATTGCATGCAGATACATCAGACAAAACGATATGGAGGGATATCTCCATCAGAAAAGAGAAAATGGGGGGGTACTTAAGTCCTAGGGAATATTTTATTAATATTTCTGAAAAGTGTAATTTATGGATAATTATTTATTTTAAGTTCCCGAGGGTTGGGAACAGGTAACCAAGAGGCTAAAGCTACTTCTACAGGTGAGAAGTGTCCAGTTTAAGGCATGCAATATATATTATTGGCCTTAGTGTATTTCAAGGAGGAGGAGAACTCATTCAGGGGAATTAGTCATTCATTTTCTCATGTGCAGAAGGGGTCGGGCCATCTGAGAATTATGACTATTACCTTATCTACATACAAAATATTGTGCGGGGTTTTTATGTATTGTAATCAGAGTTTTGTTATCGAATAGGTGGGTTTCCAATCCCGAGAGCTTTCTCTCTAGGTGAGAGATTTTTCGTCGAAGAGGCGGGTTTTTAGACCCATTGGCATTCTCTCAAAGTGAGAATTTTGCTAGGAATTATTCATGGAGAGCTGGGAATTAGTTGCAAGACTCTAAGACTTTATGTCCAACCTATTACTAGATCCCTGGAAGGGAAGTGGGGTAGGCGAGGGACTATTGAATAGAGAAGGGACACAAAGGAAAGTTCACATGGACAAAAAAGAGAGTGGGGCTAGGGCATATTGCTTCTAGGCTAGACAGGTTTTTAGTACAAATATCCTTCCTACTCCTAGGTCTTTCTATCTTGTCTAAAATCCTGCTGCATAGTGTCTCCGATCATCAATCAATCTTGTTAGAGATCCTGCAGGACAGAAACCTAGGACCTATCCCTTTCAGATTCAACCCTTCCTGGCTCTACTATGAGGGGTTCAAGGACTTGGTTGCCAAAATATGGAATGAGAAGGTCTATGAATCCCCATTTTATGTCTGAGAGGAAAATCTTAGAAAGCTCAAGATAGAGCTAAAAGAATGGGATAAAACCCAAAAGAATCCAATGGTAAAAAGGCAAGAAGCACAAAAAAAGCTCGAAGATCAGCAGCTAGAAATGGAAGGAAAAGAAACCACTCAAGAAACCCTCGGCAAAGAGGACCATCTTCAAAGGTCATGGCACCAATCTTGATGAGAGGAGGAAGGGTATTGGCAACAAAAATCAAGAAACCTTTGGCTAGAAGCTGGAGACAAAAACACCACCTACTTCCACAAGCAAGCAGAAGAAAGAAAACAATTCAATACGGTCAAAGAAATTCATGTTTAGGAGCAGGTTATAACAGATCTTGAAGGTATAAAAGATGCAGATGATGAAACCTTCAAAGTCTTTACACAAAGACTCAATTGGCTCTCATCGACTCAAATGTCCATCCCCTCTCCTTAGCTCCAGCCACAATCCAAGATGCTGCCAATGTTAAGTTGTTAGCGCAAGTAAAGATGCAAGAAATCAAAGAGGCCCTGGATTAGATGAATCTGGATAAAGCGTCGAGCCAAGATGGTTATGCGGCCAAATTATATCAAAACTGTTGGGATATAATAAAATCAGATCTACTGAAAATGGTTTTGAAATCTCAGAGATGCAACAAAATAGGAGGGGGAACAAATTCATCCTTCCTAGCTCACATCCTGAAAGAAAAAAGGAGAAATAACTTTTGGAAGATTCTGACCAATCTCTCTTTGTAACATGAGCTACAAGTTAATCACAAAAATTATAGCCAACAGACTAAAAAATGTACTTCCTACTTTCATCCCAGAAAACTATGGTGGGTTCATCAAAGGAAGGCACGTAGTGGATAACATCATTCTGGTTCAGGAAGCACTACATTCAAGCATTCAAAGAAAAGACAAAGGTATAATTATAAATCTCGATCTTGCAAATGCATTTGACAAAGTTAGGCATCAATTTATTTTTAAAGTCATGGAAAAATTCGGTTTTTCTCCATCCTTTATAAATTGGATAAAATCTTGCATTAGATTCCTCTGGATCTCCCCTCTAGTAAATGACCGAGTAACAAAGTTCTTTCAAGATTCCAAGGGCCTCAGACAAGGTTGCCCCCTGTCCCCGTTTCTATATGCTATACAAGCCTCTGTGCTAAGCTTTCAACTCGATCATTTCCACGTTCATAACAATCTCCTGGGACTGAGAATAGCCATAGGGGTAAAAGACATTAACCATGCCCAATTCGTGGATGATACCTTACTGCTGGGAGGAGAAGGCGTGTAGACAACTAGAAGTTTTAAAGCCGAGCTAGACACATATAATGAGATCTCAGGAAGTGAAATTAGGCTACCCAAAAGAAAGATCTATGTGTGGAACACCTCTCCAAGGGAAATGCTGGAGATTTCAAGAGTCTTGGGAATGGAAAGCTTCACCAACTAGGATTCATTTAAATATATGGGAATGCCAATATTCAGGACCAAGCCAAAGGCCTCTCAATGTCTCCCTCTTACAGACAAATTAAAAGAAATAATTAACTCTTGGGGAGAAAAATGGTTAAACCTCGCAGGTAAAGTTGTTCTCATAAAGGAAGTTCTAGCAAGCATCCCAATCTATCAGAGCTCATTATTGCTAGCCCCAACTAACACGATTCAGAAAATTGATGCGCTATTGACATGGTTTTTGTGGGAGGGAGGAAAGCAAAATGGGAGAAAGATGCATCTTATAAGCTAGGCGAAAGTTTCCAAGACAATCTCAGAAGGTGACCTCCATTTCAGAGACATCAACTCTCAAAATATGGCTCTTGGAGCCAAGCTTCTCTGGAACCTCGTCTCGGGGAAATCCACTTGGAGCAAAAAAGTGATCTGGAAGAAGTACTTCCATGGCCAGAGAACAAAATTCCTTGATCGACCCGCAAACATGGAAAAAGGGTCTCCAATTTTCAATCTGTGTCTAAAATCTTTGAGACTATTCAAGTCTAACCTCACCCGGATACCAAGAAACAGAAAGAACATTAACATTTTGGAGGACTCGGTGTTGGGAGACTTACCTTTAAACTCGATTGAAGGAATAACTCAACTAAAAGCCTCAATGTGATCCCAAGATCTAGTCAATATTTGGGACATATCGATCTGGAATGGAGATGAGGACAAAACCTGGATCAGGTGGGAAGCAAAAAATAGGCCTCAAGAGCTTGAGGGGGAATGAAACACATTGATGGGCTACCTGCAAGGGAAATCCCTTATAAAAGAAAGGAAAAAGGACAAGAGAGGTTGGGGATCACTTTCTGGATCCTACACAACAACAACAAGGTATAAAAGTCTCACAGCTATCCCCCATGTTCCCCCAGACCCTACAATCTCGAAATCCATCTGGACTTCCAAGTCCATCCCGAAGATAGACATGTTTGTCTGGACCCTGGCTCAAAGAATCATTTTAACTAGAGAAAATCTGTGAAGGAGAGGGTGGGAAGGCCCAACCATATGTCCACTCTGCATACAAGAAGAGGAATCTTCAAACCACTTTCTTTTGCAATGCCCGTATGCTAAAGAGGTGTGGAATTTGGCCCTTGGTCTAAAGCTAGGAAAAATCGATCTACCCCAAGAGTCCAACGCTTTGCTCCGAAACTGGAGCTCTCTTTATCCATTCCAGGTCACGAAAAAAGGCCAACTCAACACCCTTTGGAGAACACTTCCAAAATTCATCCTCTGGAAACTTTGGCTGGAGAGAAACAACAGGTTGTTCAGGGAGATCACTAGTAATCCTGCACAAGTCGCAATTAAGATAAAGGCCCTATGTAATGTCCCCAAGGCCGAGCCCTATTGTAAATCATGTCTATGAAGTATAGAGCTTGCATTATGAATTGTAATTATGTTCTATAGGCTGGTGAGCCAAGTTTATATAAGCTGGTGGGCTTATGTATTATTAGGCCAGAGAGCCTAAGTGTTAAGGCCAAGAGCCTGCTTTTGTATATGTAATCATGCAGGAAATTAATAAAAAATATAAACACCGTTGTGTGCAAACCGACCACGATGAATGATTGATGGGTGACTAAGCTTCCACAGATTGGGTAAGGGATTGGGGGCTAGAAGGTTGAAAAGAGAGGCTAAGTGTTGAGCCTAGGGGCTTAGGTCCTTGGGAATAATATTTTAATATTATTCCAATATCCATGTGAAATATATGTTGTGTCCTAAGTCCCTGGAGAGGAATGCATGCTGATGGAGTGCATGCATCTTCATGGGTGACATGTGTTGACCCAGGCACATGCAGTTAAAAAAATGCAGAAGTCAGCCGTGGAGGGGGTTGTTCCTCATTCCATCATCCTTTGCATCTGATTTTGGATACCCTCACGCAGCTTTGAGAACCAGAAAACTGAGACGTCTTCCTAAAGACCAAAACATCATTTGTCTAATTTCGTTATTGGTCTGCGTCTACCCTTGACATACCTATGCACCATTGAGAGAACTGGTCAAGAGGGGAAAGTCGACTTGTGAGTTCCAGAACCCAGTCTATCCACCATTGCAAAGCTGAATCCGTACCCGATCTATCTATAGGTTGGTGTTTTCTATTTTCCTGAGTGGGGTTGTGTTGTGGTTATCCTCACCATGCGGGAATTGAGTCAGAAGGGGCTGAAGAACCGGGTTTTAAGGCCCTTAGTTGAAGAGGTAGTTTGTCAGGCATGTGAGAAGTTATTTCCAGGTGAAGGAGTCTACTGGGAAGTGGTATTATTCTAGAGAGAGAGTCCAAATGCTACGGAGTTCTAAGACTTCCTGATCCGACTTGTTGCCGAGACCCAGAGAGGGAGGTGAAGCACTAATGGACTGTGCTTGTGAAGGTGTATACTCTCGAGTGGAACAATCATGTGGGGAATGAGAGTTTGTGAGTAGTGGGTGTAAGAAGACATCTTGGGAAGAATCCTTCTAGTTATTCTGTGCAGTTTTCCCTCTAACCTCAGCCTAGACTAGGATTCCTTGCCTTGGGTGGAGCTTAGTCCCAGCTCGGGGGTGACCCGCTACTGAGCATGATGAGTAGCATGGTCTAAGGCTGGGAGGTTAGTGGAAGGCCTGCACGTGGTTGGTGGAATTACCACGGTTTGAAAGATAAGTATCAACTTATGCTTAATATTATGTTTTGCATGCATGTGATGCTTATATGTATCATGTATTATGTTGTTCATATGAATTACTGTTAATGACGGGGATTATTTATGTTAGCAGTAATCTTGTGATTACTCTGAGTTAAATTTTTTTAATATGACTTAAATGCATGCTATTAATTAAGTATGAGAATGATGTTGTTTCACACAGTAGCATTTTCCCGGCCAGTGGGATGACGGCCAGGGATGTTACAGTATGGTATCAGTGCCTAGTTTCAACACTGAGCCTGGATGGGCCGAATAAGTGGTATTTGGACCGAGGTTTTGAGAAAAAATTGTGTCTGGAGGACTAATTTCAGACCTCGAAATGTTTCTGAGCGTCAACAGACTACTTGACTGTGTTACAAAGGTCAGGAGGTTTAGCGGTATTATAAAACTACAAATGGTGTGGTATATGGCCATAGCGAGAGAGAGAGAGAAATCCACACCAAAAGTGTTGGATCAAGTAGATGAAGGTTTAGAAGGAGGGTACCAAGTCATTGGCCAGAAGTCCTTGAGAAGCAGAGCTGGACGGTCAGAATTCTCTGTGGAGAACTTGTGAAATTGCGAGGGTCGTAAGATAGCCAGAAGTTGCAAGGTGGTTAGTGGATGGAGAAACTCGCCACCCTAGGATCCAAAATAAATGTGGGTCGTTGATTGTGGTTAGTTTGAATCGTTGGATCATTTCGTGAATTCAGGCATCGTGAACTTGGAGCGCAAGAAAAATTCTTGGTCACTCCAAGTCCCGAATTGCGAAAGAGATTAACAAGGGTAGAATCAGACAGTGGAGAGCTTCCAGGAAGAAGTGTCGAAATCCCGTGAGCCATCAGATCCAGCCAACTAGAGAGGAAGTTAGGGCTGAAGAGCTTTGATAGGTGTAAGCATAGGAGAGATCTAGACCATTAGATCCAAATCATCTTGGATCGTTGGATCTCGTACAAGAACTCATTTATTGAAATTTGGGGATTGAAGTGACAAGAGATTTGGAGTCACTGCATCGTGAACTCTCGGTTACCAAAAACCCAAAACCCCAAAATCCATAAACAATATACACCATAGATCGTAGTAGAAGAACTTGACCGTTGGATCAAGTAGATGAGTAGACCATAATTTCAGAATTTCAACAAATGGAAATTTGAGATGTGTAGATGCACGAATTCCTGATGCTTGAAACTTCGAAACAAAAAGTAAAAGTAGTGGGCCCCCCTGACATCGCTGGGAGTGAGTTGTACCTTCTTAAGGACACCATGTGTCACTACCTTGGTGGGTGAAAACTGTGCTATGGGCTGAGAGGGTAAGGAAATTCAATTTTTGGAAGTTGGGAGTTGGAGAGGGAAGCGAGTGCGAGAACCTCTAGGACCAAAACCTTGAAACCCAAAACCCCGAAGCCCCGAAATCCTGAAACCCGAAGTTTTGTTTGGAGAGCCTTGTAGCACCTAGCAGTTTAGTATTTGATCACAGCCTGTGGAAGCATGGGTTGGGGACTAAGAAAACAGGGGCTATCACCGGAAATTGCAGAGCCAAACAGAGCTCAGAAAATTTGTGGAATCAAAACGTTTTCTTATTCGTGTTGGTTTATGAATGTTGTAGTTTTATTAAGGGTTTAAGGCCTAAAAAACTTCGGTTGACTGCACATTGTGTGTGCAGAGTTCAACGAGTGTCAAGACAGCCGCAAATCGACGTCGAGTATAGAAATGGAAGAGCTGTGGATTGCCTTGAATTCAGGGAACGAAAGAGAAGGAAGGGATGTCAACTTGGGAGTCGAAGGATCGAACTCCTATGGGCACATAAGAGAATTCGATAAGGAAGGGCATGTGATGAAAATCATTGAAAGATTGCAGAAATATGCCCAGGCTCGTCGAGCCGATATCTGAAAGCTCATGAGGGTTAGGGATTGGCAGGGTGAATTCAACTTAAAGATGTTGAATAACCTGGAAAAAATAGAGAGGAAATTGGAAAAGGAGAGTGACACAAGCAAAACAGGGAGTTGTAGGACCCCTGAGAGGAAAATAAGATCAAGGAGTGGTAGAAGACATCATCGTCGCTCCCCAAATCATTCCGATAAGGAAGCACATAGTAGTTCAAGCCCATCCCCTACTAGAAAACACCAAAGATCTGGAGTGGATGAATTGAAAGGGGAGATGAACAAGATTAAGCCTCCTACGTCTGATGGAGAACATAAGAAGGAGGAAGATGTCGAAACATGGTTGCTTGGCATGAGGAAATATTTTCAACTGCAAAATTATTCCTCTAATGCAGAAGGAAGAATTGCGATGTATCAACTAAAAGGAAAAGCATCCATGTGGTGGGATCAGCTTGTGCAGGTGTAGCACGTTAGAGAGAAAGATATCACATGGAAGGAATTCAAGAGGTATTTCGAGAGGAAATACCTGAATAAAAGATACTATGACAGAAAGATGAAGGATTTCTTCGAACTCAAGCTGGGCAGCATGACCATTGATGAATACAAACAAAGGTTTTTGGAATTACTGAAGTATGTTCCATTCATCAATGATGAGGCTGTCAAGATTCAGAGGTATCCGAGTGGACTTCCACCTCCCATTGGTGACAATATTCATTATGATGATCCTAAGACTATGGAAGAAACAATAAGAAGAGGGAAATGTTTATATGAGCAACAAAGAGAAAATACTACCTTTCGTAAGGCTTGGGATGACCAGAAGAAGTTTAAGAAAGAATAGAGGCAGAATAGAAACAAACCTCCCTTTTTCAGAAATAGTCCTCAAGGACATCTATCATTTAGAGAGCCAAGAATGGCTGAAGTGGGGGAACAAAGGCCATGGATAGTTATCATAATATTTGTTCATAATGGATGAATTGAAAGGGGAGATGAACAAGATTAAGCCTCCTACGTTAGGACATGGATGCTAGATCATATATGGTAGATCATCTACCATGTCCTAACCATATTATGATCTACCATATATGATTCAGGGGCTAACCATAGTTATGTAGATCCTAGGGTGGTGGAAAGTTTGAATTTATCAAGAAGAAAACATGAAAAGTCTTGGTTAGTGCAGTTGGCTACAAGAACCAAGAGGAAATTCACTGAGTTGGTTAAGTCCTGTCTGGTGGACATGAAGGGATTGAGCATTAATGATGAATTGAATATTTTGCCTTTAGGCTCTTATGACTGTTTAATTGGGATGGACTGGTTGGACCAACTGTTACACATTATTTTCGTCATCCCTATGACTGTTAATGATGTAAAAGTATCTGTAGTCGTCAGAGGGGTCAGTAGCATGAGTTCCTGAAGGAACAAGAGAGAAGGAATTTTCCTGAAAAAAGAAGTTGCATTTTCCTTTGTAAAAACCCCATAAAAAAGGAAGTTCGCAGGTTTCTATATAGACAGGGTGCGAGAATGCATGATTCTCATAGGTTTCGCCATAGCTGGGTTGCAAGAGGTTTGTAGGTTTCTCTATAGGTAGGGTGCGAGAATGCTTACACGTGGGAAAAACGAGCGTTTTCTCAAATCTTCTAGAAGGAGAAACTTCTATGGTGAGGTGGAATCCAAATGGTTTGGATCTTACTCGCTTTCATGATTTAGTGGGATCATCCTAACCTCCTCACCTTATATTCTTCAACTTATAAAAGGAGAGGAGCTCTCATGGAGAAATTTACATCTTGGAGCTTTTGGGATTGGCTAAGTTGGATTTGGCTTGGAATTATTAGCTTGGTTAGAGTGGTTTTGAGTTTTGCCTTTGTCAAGATAGATTGTGAATATTATCAGATCGATGCTCTCAGAATTCTTAGAGTGGAAGTGTGTGGGGGAACGAAAGACAGTTGGAAGGGATCTTACAACATCAAGGCCATGGTTGTAATCTCTCTTTCATGTTTAGTATGATACAGTAATATGATTCTTTCCTATAAAGCTTGCCATGTTTTATTGTATGATTCATTGATCACATACATAGGTTTATATTGAGTTTATGTTATTGCTATAACTTTTGTTGGTTGCATTCTTTTGTAGGTTCATCATTGTATGAGCATTGGAATGGAGCTAGGATGGCAATGGCGAGAGGAAGCGACATTTAAACGGTATGTCACTCATCCCTCTTTAGTTAGTAAATTCAATATCTAAAACTTAAGGAAAGTGTCATGTTCTGGTGTGTTTTGTTCTAGATCTAGGTGGATCTAGGGAGATCAGTTAGTGTCTGTACCTACCGATTTGTTCGATAACAAAATTTGGTAACTCCGTTGGGGAACAAATTGTTTCCTAGTTAGTCTAGTTTCCCTTCCTTTGATTGCTTGTTTTCTGGTTTCTAAGTCTGTGGGACATCCATCCAGACTCTCTGGATCTAGAAGTTCACTTATATTCTCTGTCCTTTCTCAAAGTTTTCTTTTATTACAGGCATTCTCACACTGTACCTCTCTATGGCCTGCGAGAATCATTGATGTTCGCACCCTACTGTTCAATTCAGTGCGAACTTATCACACCCTACCAGTGTCTAGCCTGCGAGAATACCTAATTATCGCACCCTACCAACGTCTAGCCTGCGAGAATACCTAATTCTCGCACCCTACCAGTGTCTAGCCTGTAAGAATACCTAATTCTTGCACCCTACCAGTGTCTAGCCTGTGAGAATACCTAATTCTCGCACTGTACTCTACTGCTAAGCTACGAACTTGTTTGTAAACGTTTTTGGATTGGGTCTTGTCATCTTTTGATGACCCAGTTTTTCTTTGATCAACTGGATTGAACTTTTGGAGCCTATATTGATCTGTTTACACTCTGGTTGACATTCTTTGAGTTGCTTTTAGCCAGCTTTGCTTTGTTTGGTTTTGAAGGATTAGTCTCTTGCTTTGAGTGTCTTTTAATTACAAAGCATGTGTTTTCTTTAGAATTGTTTATGGAAAGATCAAATTTCTTCTTAATAGTTCGCTTTAGAAGGAAACTATTAGTTTGGGTTTCTTTGTTTTAAGAAAGTTCATTATTGCTTTTAGTGAAATTTTTGAAACAAAAAGATTTAATTTCTTGCTTTATATTAGATTGGGGGCATCCTTGCATTTGAAGTAGTGAAATTGCATGATTCTTGGCATTTTTTGGTCTTAAATTCCGAAAATTCCCCCCCCTCATGGCCATGAATCGTGCATTGGTGCACAGTACCTTTTTCTCATTTCTTGAGAATCTTGATATTGATGAGTTTTAAGATTTTGGGACATTGTGCATCTGGGAATGATAATTTTTTTCTCCTTCTCATAGCATAGCTTTCAACGAAATGAAAAGATTGCATCTTCATCTCTTTTCATAACTTTCACGTCGATTGAAACACCATATTGTCCATGCCATTTCCCTATTGAGTAACAACAACCATAAAATAAAGCGCTTATAAAAATTGATTAGATATTTTTTTCTTTTCTGGTAGCAAACCTACATTAGATTAGTCGTAGGGATTTGGAATAGGTGTGAAAGATAACTTTCCAAATCTGCAAACAAACATAGTATCTTGTAATAGGGAGAGCTAAATCCACTTACTACATTTTGTCCTGGGAAGCCCTTCTAACACAAGGGTCAATCATGAGGTCGCATTGAAAATGGCAGAGTTACTCACCCTTCTTTGTTGGTCTTGCTGTAGAGATTATGTGTATTATGGGGTTTGCTTGAGCGGTATACCCACAATGATGAGTGGAAGCCTTTCAAGTTGATTTCGGGCTAGATACCCTGCCCTTGCGCGTGGATCAAACTGTTGACTATTTCCCCAGGAATCATTGTAGTGATTGGTAACCTTAGTGGCCTATCTCTTTAGGGTCTTTACATAAGGTGACTATGGAGGGGCAAGTCTTCACAGTACCTGAAATCGACGTTGGTCAAAATCACTCGGGCTCCTTGCAGGGTATACCCACGATTATGTGTGGGAGCTTGCACCAGAGTGTAAGTCCATTAAGCAGGTCATCAACGTAACTTTTCCACCCACTCTATCTTAGCCCCTTCTTACATTGTTCCTGCAACGTTGGATTTCATCACCAACTAGTGCGTTCATTGTGAGAAGGTTTTGTTTGCTTGCTTGCTTACTAGATTTTTAGTGTGTGTTGTTTGTTTTCCCTAGAAGACTCTAGGTTGTATTTATTTAATGGCGTCAGTTCCCAGAATCACCAATGAGGAACCCCTTCTCCAGGGGAACCTTTTATTTTTCCTTCTTATGGAAACATTGGTCCTCCTCATATTGCTACGTTGAGCCTTCCAGGTCTCACAATTGGATTACCAGTATGGTTGTTTTCCACTCAGGCAATCCCAAATGCAGCTAGTGCTTCAGTCACAAGCACTTCCCCCCACGAGCATCAACCTCATGTTGATCCTTCACCTTCTTCACCAGTAAGGTCTTCTTCACCTTCTTCGCTTGCAAGGTCGCTTTCCGTTTCATATTCTTCGCTGAGTGAAAGATCTCAAGCTAGTAACTTGGTGGATAAGAAGAAGAAGAAACGAAAGAATAAGAAGAAAAGAAATAAGCAAGGATCCAAACTTCCAACCACTATCAAACATGTTGGAAAACAACCAGTTATTATTAATCGTGCTAGGAGTGTTGATGATGTCAAGATTACCCGAACAACTCGTAAACCCAAGTACCCTTGCAGGCTTTGTAAGGGTAGCCATCTTCTTAAGGATTGCCCTGATCTACCAAAGGTTATAGAAGTATGGTCTACACACCCTCGCCAACCCATGTCGTTAGCTCGAACAAAATGCTGACGACCCCCCATCAACCAGTCATGATACGGTTGGGAAGAATAAAAGTAGAGTCAAGTTCTCATGCATGCTATGCAAAGGGAGTCATCTAACTCACCTTTTCCCTCGCATGGATGAAGCCTCGAAATCGCTGGAAGACATACATGTTTCACGACCTCAACTTCGAGCTGCTTATCGCAAGTTTTCTCTCAACCCACCTGTAGTTGATGAAATGATCAATCTGGTTCCCCCGTCGATCAGTCTGATTGATCAAGTGGTCAATCTAGTCATGTCCTTGGTTGAACCAGTTGACAAAGTGGTCAATCTGATCCCATATTCAGTCGATCCCACTCTCCCTTTAGAGAGTGTTAACAAAGTGGTTGATCCAATCTCATCTTCGGTCGATCCCACTCTCCCGTTAGAGAGTGAAAGCCAAGCGGTCGATCCCACTCTCCCGTTAGAGAGTGAAAGCCAAGCGGTCGATCCCACTCTCCCGTCAGAGAGTGAAAGCCAAGCGGTCGATCCATTTCCACCTGTCGACCCCATTCTCTCCTTGGAGAATAAAACCCAAGTGGTCAATTCGATCCCATAATCGGTCGATCCTACTCTCCCGCTCGAGAGTAAACCCAATACTGCCCACATTTTTCTCATTGATACAGACTCTGCCATGTCGGGGGGTATTCCTCCTTCTCCCGTGAAACCCCCTCCAAGTAATGAGGCCATCCATTTTGATTCAGGTGTGCTAACTAGACCTCGTCTTCCCTCTTACATTCCTTTCCATATTACAGTACAAGTTTGTGGTCGGGACATTCCTCAAACATTGATAGATGAAGGTTCATTTGTTAGTATTTTGTCCTCTATTGCTTGGCAAGCTTTGGGTTATCCTCCACTTGCACTGGTTACACAGAATTTGTTATCTTTTTAAAGAAGAACCAGTCAACCTTTAGGGACCCTTTCTCAATTTCCTGTAACTTTGGGAGGGAAAACTGTCTTCATTGATGTCATGGTAGTCCAAGACCCCTTGGATTTTTCTTTACTCCTTGGGCGAGATTATGTCTATGCCATGAAAGCTATTGTGTCCACTATTTTTCGTGTGATATCTTTCCCTCACGATGGAAGAATTGTGACTGTTGATCAACTTTCATTCATTTACCCCGATTGGATTGCCTCCCTAAATGGTTCTTATATGCAGACGGTATCGCCCCCGCCACAGGTCAATTATGGGGCATTGTCGCCCATGGTTTCAACTTATAATGACTTAGATCCAGTAGTTGACATGGTGATCTCTTCGATAGGGTTGTTAGAGCATGATCTCTTTACTCTTGTCGTGACCCTCGACATGGTGTCCTTCCAGAGTGTGTTTCTTCCTTCTAGTGAAGACCTCTTGGAATCCATGACCAAGTTTTTTCCTTTGACATGGTTTCATTCCAAAGCATTGTCCTCTTGGAATCCATGATCAAGAAGAGAGTTCCAAGGATAGTTTTTGAATCTCTGAGGCAACCTCGTTAAAAAATGAAATAGAGGTCCTTGAGAATGGTTTTCTGATTTCAAGCTCGTTAAAAAATGAAACCACTTACGAGGGTAGTTTTTTCGTCTCTGTGGCAACCTCGTTAAAAAATGAAACAAAGGTTACGAGCATAGTTCTTGTTTCTGTGTCAAACTCATTAAAAAATGAAATAGTTTTCCCCCTCTCTGTTTGAGTCAAGTCCTTTGTCTAGTATTTGAAGCTTCATGTCCTCCTCCTTTGTAGTTGGATGAAATGAAGCTTGGGGGGCATTTGCCTCAGCCTCTGGACTTCATGATGAAGTTGAGTTGCTAGCTTCTTAAGCTGGGGGCTAAGTACCAACCATGCGAATTCGTGGATAATGCATTGGGAAGTCTAAGCATAGTTTTCTATGGTTCAAGCTTGTGTAAAAATGAAACCACTTGCCTCAAGCATAGTTTCCTCTAGTTCAAGCTTGTGTAAAAATGAAACTAGGTCCAAGCATAGTTTCCTCTGGTTCAAGCTTGTGTAAAAATGAAACCAGGTCCAAGCATAGTTTTGTTTTCTTTTAAAGCTTGCATAAAAATGAAAACAATCTTGAGCTTAGTCTTTGTTCTTTCTCATGCTCATAAATACATGAGAATAAGTTACCGAGCTTAGTATTTATTTTTTCTCGTGCTCATAAAATCAATGAGAATGTAACCGAGTATAATTTTATCACTTTTTCAGACTCGTAAAGGTTATACGAAAAAGGAACCCCCTGGAGTTTCCTTTAATCTCTTTTCAGACTCTCTAAACATGAAAAGATTGTTGAGTGATCTTGTTCTTTTCACGCTCATAAAAGTATTTGAAGAAAACATTCGATGAGAAATAGTTTATCACTTTTTCAGTTTCATCGAACTAATTTACAAAAAAGGAACTGGGAGAGTTTTCTTTAAGTGTTTTTAAGACTCTCAAAACATGAAAAAACCCTGAGTTTTCTTTCTTTGGACTTATAAAACAAACATTGAAAGACCCATGTGGGACTGAACCACTCCTTCCTAGGGTTCATTAAACATACTTTGAGGGACTCGTCCGAAGGATGAGCTTAAATTGACAAGCATA
>ML798431.1:529866-542909 GCA_009831015.1 Picea engelmannii
GGAGCGTTCTAGCGCTCTGATGCCCCTTCTGAGGGAGCTCTCTCCATTCTGGGTAAATTGTTAGCCCGGTGAGAAGAATAAGGGGAGAGCCAGCGCTTCAAATCTGGGTAGCACTTCTGCAAAGGGGTGGAGAAGCGCTACAACGCTTCTGAAGCATGGTAGAGGGGCGCCAGTGCTCCTCAGGCAGTTTTAGGGGAGCGTTTCCCTTCCAAACTCTTGATTAAGAAGCCTTCTTAGGTGTTAAGAGATGTTTGACTCCAGTGAACCAGTCTCTTCCTTTAAACCAATCATATAAAAGGTTTCAAGTGTCTCTTTAGTGTCGTCATTATGATAACACGACCCAATAACATTTGCGACACTTGCGACAAGTGAGAGGCATGTGCGACACTTATCCAGTTGAGCAATTTTGAGGTGTAACACTCTATTACACATTATTTTCATCATCCCTATGACTGTTAATGATGTAAACCTATATGTAGTGGTCAAAGGGGTAAGTAGCGTGAGTTCTTGAAGGAAGAAGAGAGAAGGACTTTTCTTGAGAAAAGAAGTTGCATTTTCCTTTGTAAAAACCTCATAAAAAGGAAGTTCGCGGGTTGCTATATAGGTAGTGTGCGAGAATGCATGATTCTCGCAGGTTGCACCATAGTTGGGTTGCGAGAGGTTCGCAGGTTTCTCTATAGGCAGGGTGCGAGAATTCTTACACGTGGGAAAAACGAGCGTTTTCTCGAATCTTCTAGAAGGAGAAATTTCTATGGTGAGGTGGCATCCGAATGGTTTGGATCTTACTCGCTTTCATGATTTAGTGGGATCATCCTAACCTGCTCACCTTATCCTCTTCAACTTATAAAAGGAGAGGAGCTCTCATGGAGAAAGTTAGAGCTTGGAGCTTAGCTAAGTTGGATTTGGCTTGGAATTATTAGCTTGGTTAGAGTGGTTTTGAGTTTTTCCTTTGTCAAGATAGATTGTGAATATTATCAGATCTATGCTCTCAAAATTCTTGGAGTGGAAGTGTGTGGGGGAACGAAGGACAGTTGGAAGGGACCTTACAAAATCAAGGCCATGGTTGTAATCTCTCTTTCATGTTTAGTATGATACAATAATATGATTATTTCCTATAAAGCTTGTCATGTTTTATTGTATGATTCCTTGATCACATACATAGGTTTATATTGAGTTTATGTTATTGCTATCACTTTGGTTGGTTGCGTTCTTTTGCAGGTTCATCATTGTACGAGCGTTGGAATGGAGCTAGGATGGCGATGGCGAGAGGAAGTGACATTTAAACGGTATGTCACTCATCCCTCTTTAGTTAGTAAATTCAATATCTAAAACTTAAGGAAAGCGTCATGTTCTGGTGTGTTTTGTTCTAGATCTAGGTGGATCTAGGGAGATCAGTTAGTGTCTACACCTACCGATTTGTCCGATAACAACAGCACCGTGCCCTCCTGGACTATCGTAACAAGGAATTTACATGCCTAGATGACGAGGGGAATCGGAAAACAGTCCAAGGAATTCCTAGAGCTGTGGTTGTTAGAGAAATCTCAGCAATGCAGATGAAAATGTGCTACATGAAAGGCTGTCAATTGTTTGCAGTCCATGTGGATGAAGCATCCAGATATGAAGTCTCAAATATTGGAGACCATGTGGTACTAACAGAGTTTGAAGACGTATTTCAGGAGGTACCCAAACTACCTCCGAAGAGAGATATCGATTTCTCTATAAATTTGATGCCTGGAGCAACTCCAATGTCGAAAGCTCCTTATAGAATGAGTACGCCAGAGCTGAAAGAGTTGCAATTGTAGCTTGAAGAGCTTCTAAAGAAGGGGTACATTCGCCCAAGCGTGTCACCTTGGGGTGCCCCGGTCCTGTTCGTGAAGAAGAAGGACGGGACGTTCAGGCTGTGCATTGATTTAGACAGTTGAACAAAGTAATTGTCAAAAACAAGTATCCTCTGCCGAGGATCAACGATCTTTTCGATCAGTTGAAAGGTGCAAATTTTTTTTCGAAGATAGATCTTAGATCGGGATATCACCAGGTAAGAATAAAGAATGAAGACATTAGCAAGACCACCTTTAGAACAAGGTATGTTCATTACAAGTTCATAGTGGTACCGTTTGGGCTGTCGAACGCACCTGCTGTTTTTATGTGCTTGATGAATGGTGTATTCAGGGTCTATCTAGACAAGTTTGTCATAGTCTTCCTCGATGACATTTTGGTGTATTCCAAGTCAGAGGAAGAGCATGAACAACACCTGAGGATTGTGTTGCAACTGTTGAGAGAACACCAGTTGTATGCCAAGTTGAGAAAATTCTTGTTTTATCAAAGGCAGATCCATTACTTGACGCACATTATTTCAGAAGAAGGGATCGTCGTGGATCCTGAGAAGGTTAAGGCCATTAGAGAATGGTCAGTGCCAAGGAATGTGGTGGAATCTAGATCCTTTATGGTTCTAGCGGGCTATTACAGAAGGTTTATCATAGGGTTCTCCAAGATAACTCACCCTATCACTTCCTTGTAAAGGAAGGAGGAAAAGTTTCAGTGGACTAAAGAGTGTGAGAAAAGTTTCTAGCAATTGAAGCAGTTGTTAACCAGCGCTCCAATATTGAGCATTGCAGATCCAAATGTGGATTTCGTGGTGTGCACAGATGCATGTAAAGAAGGTTTGGGAGGAGTTCTCATTCATAATGGATTTGTAATATGTTATGAGTCAAGGAAGTTGAAAGAGCACGAAACGAATTATGCCACTCATGATTTGGAGTTGGCAACAATCGTTCATGCTTTCAGGAAATGGAGGCATTACCTCATGGGAAGGAGGTTTGAACTCAAAATAGACCATAATGGTTTGAAATATTTGTTTGATCAACCAACCTTAAACGCTGGAAAAAGTAGGTGGCTGGAATTTATGTGTGAGTATGACTTTGAGATCAAGCATATCAAAGGAAAGGAGAATAACGTGGTTGATGCATTCAGCAGGAGGGTGCATGAATCATGCTACAACCATTATCATGTATCGAACTGATATTAAAAGAAGAATTATGGAGGCTGTAAATGTAGATCTACAATACATAGAATTGGTAGCCAAGCTACAGCAGGGTAAGATGCCACAGAAGATGGAAATTTATAAATTGGAAACCAATGGAATACTGTTGTACAAGAAAAAAAAATTTGTACCCAATGTCCAATGCTTGAAACAGATGATTTTGCAGGAGATGCATAATGTGCCTTATGCAGGGCACCTTGGATATTAGAAAATAGTAGAAATGGTCAAGAGCCATTACTTTTGGCTGGGTATGAAGAGAGATATCGCTGAATACATCGCCAGATGTATGGAGTTCCATAAAGTTAAAGCTGAGCATAGGCACCCAGCAGGGTTGTTGCAACCTTTACCCATTCCTGAGTGGAAGTGGGAAGTGGTGACAATGGATTTTATTACAAGATTTCCCAGAACAAGAAAGCTGCATGATTCGATCATGGTGATGGTGGACAAGCTTACAAAAGCTGCCCATTTCATTCCACTGAAAACTACTCACAAGGCAACAAATGTTGCTGATATTTTCATAAAGGAAGTGGAACGATTGCACGAAATTCCTAAAATGATTGTGTCTGACAGAGACCCAAAATTCACCTCGAATTTCTGGAAAGGATTGTTCAAAGGATTCGGAACGAATCTAAACTTTAGTACAACTTATCATCCTGATTCTGATGGACAAAGAAAGAGGGTGAATAGAGTAATAGAAGACATACTGGGAATGTATGTGATGGACAAACCATCAATATGGGAAGACTACTTGCACTTGGTAGAATTCGCCTACAACAATGGGTATCATGCATTGTTGAAGATGAGCCCATTTGAAGCACTTTATGGAGGAAAGTGCAATACTCTAGTGAGATGGGATAATCCAGCTGATAGAGCAGTAGTTGGGCCAGAGTTGCTCAAGGAGATGGAGGACCAAATGATAAAAAATAAGTAGAATTTGAAAGTTTCCCAGGACAGGCAGAAAATTTATGTTGATAAGAATAGAACCCACAAGGAGTTCAAAGTGGGTGATCATGTTTTCCTGAATGTGAAATCTAATAGGAGTTCCCTAAAGCTAGGAAGTTGCGCCAAGTTGGAAACCAGATTTTGTGGGCCATTTGTAATCTTGGAAAGGATTGGGCCAGTTGCATATATGCTTGCATTACCTGCATCTATGACTGTACATAATGTGTTTCATGTTTCATTGCTTAAGAAAGATATACAAGATGTTAGTCATGTTATCGATTGGAATGTGATTCAGGTGGAACAAGAAGGTGTCCTGCAAGTGCATCCTATGCGCATATTAGATAGGAAAAACAAACAGCTCCGGAATCGAGCTATAGGGATTGTAAAGGTCCAGTGGACCTGGTATGGTCCTGAGGATGCAACATGGGAGCATGAAGATGTTATGCAGGTAGAGTACCTGCATCTTTTTGAAAATTTTGAAAAGCTTGCAAATGCAGTGTAAAATTGCACTAACGACAGTGCAAAATAAGGGGACAGGATTGTAACGTCCCCAAGGCCGAGCCCTGTTGTAAATCATGTCTATGAAGTATAGAGCTTGCATTATGAATTGTAATTATGTTTTATAGGCTGGTGAGCCAAGTTTATATAAGTTGGTGGGCTTATGTGTTATTAGGCCGGAGAGCCTAAGTGTTAAGGCTGGGAGCCTGGTTTTGTATATGTAATCATGTAGAACATTAATAAAAAATATAAACACTGCTGCATGCAGACCGACCACGATGAATGAGTGATGGGGGAATAAGATTCCACAGATTGGGTAAGGGATTGGGGGTTGGAAGGTTGGAGGCTAAGTGTTAAGCCTAGGGGCTTAGGTCCTTGGGAATAATATTTTAATATTATTCCAAAATACATGTGAAATATATGTTGTGTCCTAAGTTCTTGGAGAGGAATGAATGCTGATGGAGTGCATGCAGATTCATGGGTGACATGTGTCGACCAGGCACATGCAGTTAAAAAACTGCAGAATTCATCCGTGGAGGGGGTCGCTCCTCATTCCATCATCCTTTGCATCTGATTTTGGATACCCTCAAGCAGCTCTGAGAACTAGAAAACCAAGACGTCTTCCTTAAGACCAAAACATCATCCGTCTGATTTAGTTATTGGTCTACATATGCCCTTGACATACCTATGCACCATTGAGAGAATTGGTCAGGAGGGGAAAGTCGACTTGTGAGTTCCAGAACCCAGTCTATCCACCATTGTAGAGCTGAATCCGTACCCGATCTGTCTGTAGGTTGTTGTTTTCTATTTTCTTGAGTGGGGTTGTTTTTTGGTTATCCTCACCGTGCGAGAATTGAGTCAGAAGGGGCTGAAGAACTGGGTTTTAAGGCCCTTAGTTGAAGAGGCAGTCTGTCAGGCCTATGAGAAGCTATTTCCAGGTGAAGGAGTCTACTGGGAAGTGGTATTCTTCTAGAGAGAGTCCAGTACCAGCTACAGAGCTCTAAGACTTCCTAATCCGGCCTATTGCCGAGACCCAAAGAGGGAGGTGAAGCATTGATGGACTATGCTTATGAAGGTGTATACTCCTAGGTGGAACATGCATGTGGGAAATGAGAGTCCATGAGTAGTGGGCATAAGAAGGTATCCTGGGAAGAATCCTTCTAGTTATTCTGTGTAGTTTTCCCTATAACCTCAACCTAGACTAGGATTTATTTCCTTGGGTGGAGCTTAGTCCAGCTCGAGGGTGACCCACTACTGAGCATGATGAGTAGTGTGGTCTAAGGATGGGAGGTTCGTGGAAGACCTACACGTGGTTGATGGAATTACCACGGTTTCAATAATAAGTATCAGCTTATGCTTAATATTATGTTTTGCATGCCTGTGATGCTTATATGTATCATGTATTTTGTTGTGCATATGAATTATTGTTAATGACAGGGATTATTTATGTTAGCAACAATCTTGTGCTGACTCTGAGTTAAATTTGTTTAATATGACTTAAATGCATGTTATTAATTCAATATGAGAATGATGTTGTTCCACACAGTAGCATTTGCCCGGCCAGTGGGTGACGGTCGGGGACGTTACACCCTATTTGGCAAAAGTGCCCCCTACTTCTGCAAATTAAAGAACTCGAGAGGCCTAGAAGTGAAAGAGGAGCAGTGGATTAAAGGCTTCAACCTCAAGGAACAACCACAACAAACAAGCAGTGAAACTAGACAAGAAATATGGGAACTTCAGATGAAGGAGGAGGAATTTGGGGAGGGGAAAAGCCAAAGGAGCAAACATGTTTTTTTCTTTGACGGGGCCTCCAAAGGAAACCCTGGGGAGGCAGGCAGAGGAGGGGTCCTCTTGAACGTAGATGGACAACTAGAACTATCCTACGCTTAGGGGTTAGGAGTAGAAACAAACAATCGAGCAGAGGCCCTAGCCCTCTGGCAAGGGTTGAACCAGACAATCAATAAGAAATTCAAAGATTTAGTGATAATAGTGGACTCCAAGATAATAATCCAAGCACTGGCTCTCCGAAATTTGGTCAAGCAAATAAAGCTCCAGCATATTCTGGAGAAAATTCAACTACTTTTGAAAAGATTGAGAACTTATCAAATGTTCCATGTTCTACAAAATTTGAATGAACAATCAAACGCAGAAGCCAACAGAGGCACCATCTCGAGCAGAGGGAAACTCCAATTGAATGGAATCACTTCCTTTGTGGAAATCCCATAAGGCCCGGGTAAGCAAGAAGGGGCTTTTGTTCGTCAACAAAGGAATTGAGTTTGCAAGACCACCCGCTGGCAAAGCAAAGTAGAAAGGGAGACTTCCACGGAAATGAAATCACACAAGCCCTGAGACAGGATGGGAAAAGACAAGACATGCAACAGGAACGATGGAAGAGGCAATTAATCGAGCGGTGAAGGCTTAGAGAAGGACAAAGATTCATCACGAGCCTCACGCCCTGGGTAAGAACGATCTAATCGGCTCGACTCCTCAGATTGCTCATGAGACAATCGAGCCCAAAATGGCAGAGCTCGTGGTTAAAAGCAAAGGCCATGAAGGATCCGCGCCATCCCTTGTGAGGATTAAAGTAGCGGTAAGTAAAGGTAAAACCCTCACGCAGAGGAAGCTAGGAAATCAAAGGAAAGAAGACATGGCTTGAAGCTCAAGGAGCAAGCCGACGATGGAGGAAAGACTCAAGGCTATGGAGGAGGAATTGAAGAGGATTAAAAATATTGTGCATTTAATCAAGACAACATTATTCATAGTTTTGATGCTGAGTCGGGTCGAAGACTAGCCATGCTAGATGCATACATCACAAAGACCAAAAACGTTTTAACTGAGGCAGTGGACCAGGTTCGGCAAGAGCATAAAGACCCAAAGTAGGAGATTGAAAAATGAGTCCTGAATCTAGAGACCCAAATGGCAAATATGACCCTGAACTGGCACCTCAAAGGAAGGAATTCCAGCCCGTAAAGGTGCCACCAAGCAAGGTCTCTTCAAATAACTCTGTGATGTAGGCATTTTGTATAGAAGCCTCCACATACAGAGAATCTAAAGCTTTAGTTGGTTTACAAGATTTAGAAATATGTAATTAGAAAGACCGGTTAGAGCCTCCTGGAAGTGATTCAGTTGTAACAGTTTCAGT
Organism: Picea engelmannii; assembly: GCA_009831015.1. Lineage (NCBI taxonomy): Eukaryota > Viridiplantae > Streptophyta > Pinopsida > Pinales > Pinaceae > Picea > Picea engelmannii. The sequence continues at coordinate 537,489 of ML798431.1, forward strand.
TACTTTGTCACTACCCTTTTAAAATAAAGCTCCATTAACCATTTTTGTCCCCCCCCAAAAAACACATATAGTTCAACAATAATAATTAGTAATAATAATAATAATCTAAAGTCTAAGAGATACACATACCCTATTTCTTCTCAATTTTAACCTATAATTTTTATAAAAACAAACCCTATTTCTTCTCAATTTTAACTTATAATTTTTATATAGTGTCAATTTTAACTTATATTAGCTTATAATTTTTTATAAAGACAAACACATATTTTCATATTTTAAAAAATAGATCTCAGATCTGGATATCACGAAGTGAGAATAAATGATGAGGACATTAGCAGGACCGCCTTTAGAACAATGTACAGTCATTATGAGTTCACGGTGGTGCCGTTTGGGCTGTCCAACGCACCTGTTGTTTTCATGTGCTTAATGAATGGAGTGTTCAGAGATTATTTGGACAAGTTTGTCACAGTCTTCCTCGACGACGTCTTGGTGTATTCCAAGATAGAGGAATAACATGAGCAACACCTGAGAATGGTGTTGCAGGTGTTGAGAGAACACCAACTGTACGCAAAACTGAGCAAGTGCTCTTTTTATCGAAGGCAGATCCATTACTTGGGACACATTATATCTGAAGAATGGATCGATGTGGATCCTAAAAAGGTACAGGCCATACGAGAATGTCCAGTGCCAAGGAATATGGCAGAAGTTAGATCTTTTATGGGTCTGGCGGGCTACTATAGGAGGTTCATAGCCAGATTCTCAAAGATCGCTCATTCTATCACTTCCTTGCAAAGGAAGGAGAAGAAGTTACAGTGGAATGAAGAATGTGAGAGAAGCTTCCAGCGATTGAAGCAGCTGCTAACTAGTGCTCCAATCCTGAAGATTGCAGATCCAAATAAGGATTACGTAGTGTGCACAGATGCATGTAAGGAGGGGTTGGGATGAGTTCTCAACCAGGAGGGATTTGTGGTCTGTTATGAATCCCGAAAGTTGAAGGAGCATGAGAAGAATTATGCCACTCACGATTTAGAGCTGGAAGCAATCGTCCACGCCTTGAGGAAATGGAGACATTACCTCATGGGCAAGAGATTCGAGTTGAGAACAGACCATAACGGTCTGAAGTATTTATTTGCTCAGCCAACCTTAAATGCCAGGCAAATCAGATGGCCGGAGTTTTTGTGCGAATATAACTTTGATATCAAGCATATAAAAGGGAAAGAAAATAAGGTGGTTGATGCACTCAACAGAAAAGTGCACGAATTACATGCTACATCCATCAGCATGTACCAGACTGAGATGAAAGACAGAATTTTGAACGCTGCAAATACTGATTTGCAGTACAAAAGTCTTGTAGCAAAGCTATAGCAGCGTGAGAGATCACAAACCAAGGAAAGTTACACCTTGGGAACTGATGGTTTACTTCTATATAAAAAAAAAGTGTATGTACCCAATGTCCGAGAATTGAAGCTGGCAATTCTAAAAGAGATGCATAACGTGGCTTATGCTGGACATCCTGATTATCAGAAGACTATGGCAGCATTCAAAGGCCATTATTTTTGGCCGAGTTTGAAGAAAGAAATCGTTGAATACATCGCCAGATGTATGGAGTGCCAAAAGGTTAAGGCTAAGCATAGACACCCAACAGGGTTGCTGCAGCCTTTATCTATTTCTGAATGGAAATGGGACGTGGTAACAATGGATTTTATCACTGGACTACCTAGAACAAGCAAGCAACATGATTCAATCATGGTGGTGGTGGACAAGCTTACTAAATCTGCCCATTTTATTCCACTGAAAACCACCCACAGAGCAGCTGATGTTGCTGATATATTTTTAAAAGAAGTTGCACGCTTGCATGGAATTCCTAAGACAATTGTGTTTGATAGGGACCCGAAATTCACTTCGAATTTCTGGAAAGGACTGTTCAAAGGATTCAGAACGAATATGAACTTTAGTATAGCGTATCATCTCGAGTCTGATGGTCAGACGGAGAGGGTGAACAGGGTAATAGAAGACATACTAAGAATGTATGTGATGGATAAACCATCAAGGTGGGAAGATTACCTGCATTTGGTAGAATTTGTCTATAATAATGGGTACCATGCATCATTGAAGATGAGCCCGTTTGAATCACTTTATGGAAGAAAGTGCAACACTCCAATGAGCTGGGATAATCCAGCCGATAGAGAAGTGGTTGGGCCTGAGCTCCTCAAAGAGATGGAAGATCAAATGATAAAAATTAAATGGAATCTAAAAGTTGCCCAGGATAGGCATAAAAGTTACGCTGATAGTAACAGAAACCATAGAGAATTCAAAGTGGGTGACCATGTTTTCCTGAAAGTGGAAACTAACAGGAGTTTCCTAAAGCTGGGAAGTTGCGCCAAGTTGGCAGCATGATTTTGTGGGCCATTTGAGATCCTGGAAAGGATTGGGCCGGTTGCATACATGCTTGCACTACCTGCATCTATGACTGTGTATAATGTGTTTCATGTTTCACTGCTTAAGAAATGTGTACCTGATGCTAATCATGTTATCGATTGGGATGTGATTCAGGTGGAACCAGAAGATGTCCTGCAAGTGCATCTTGTGTGCATATTGGACAGGAAAACAAAACAGCTCCAGAATCGAGCTATAGAGCTTGTAAAGGTCCAATGGACCCGATACGGTCCTTAAGACGCGACATGGGAGCATGCAGATGTTATGCGGGTAGAGTACCCACATCTTTTTGAAAAATCTTGCAGATGCTATGTAAAGTTGCACTGAGGACAATGCAAAAATAAGGGGAGGGGGATTGTAGTGTCCCCAAGGCCGATCCCCATTGCAAACCATGTTCTGAAAGAAATTGTAATTATGTTTTATAGGCTGGTGAGCCAATTTTTTATAAGCTGGTGGCTTATGTGATTGTTAGGCCAGAGAGCCTAAGGGTTGGAGGCCAAGGGCCTAATTTTGTACTTGTATGTATGTAGAACATTTAATAAAATTGTAAACATCGTCAGGTGCAGACCGATCACGATGAATGAGTGAAGGGGGACTAAGCATCCATAGAGAGGGCAAGGAATTAGGGGCTGGAAGGTGGTAAAAGGGGCTAAGTGTTAAGCCTAAGGGCTAAGCCTAGGGGGCTTAAGCGTGGGAATAATATTTTAGTATTATCCCAAAAGACATGTGCATTTTATGTTTTATCCTAAGTTTTTGGCAAGGGGAGAACATGCAAGGGAGATGCGTGCTGGTGGAATGCATGCAGTTTCATGGGTGACAAGTGTCAACCCTGACGCATGCGAATAAAACGACCAGGGTGAGCCGTGAGAAGGGTTCCTCCCCCATTCTACCCGATTGTCTAAACGCGTGTACGGAGCCCTAGATAGTACTACCAACCCGACTCCTGCAGCAAACCTTCGTGCATCCCTGTGATTCGAAAAGTCTGTGTCTGGCTCTGAGAAAAGCGGTGTGTATATTCCCTCAACGAGAAGATTGCAGGGATTTGGGAAAAGAGTCTGTGTTTGTTATGGAAAGTTGGTACACCCCTTCTCTGTTCTAAACCGGGAGTCTGAATCGACCCCTACATGGACGACTCGTCACGCATCCTTGAGAATCTAGAGTGTGAGTCTATTCCGTGTTACCAAATTGAGAAAACAGAAGTGTCTCGTCCCTGCTAAGCCTGGTTATACTGTTGCACTTGTCTGGAGCTGCCCTGGGGTGTTCGTGTCTGGATTCCCATGGATTGTGGTGGACGTGTAGTGTTTGATCCTGTGTGGCTTGTTGGCCAGTTTGTACAACACTCTCTCCAGGTGAGAGAGGTGGTTGAAGTTGGAAGAACAGGTTGTTGGACCTGTGAGTGACTCCCTCCAGGTGAGAGAGTGCGTAGACGAAGGAGAGAACTCCTTGAAGGAACCTTGTAGCTGCCATAGAGCCCGGAGACTTCCGGTCCGGCCTGTTCCTGTAACCCAAGGCAAGGGAGATTAGTAGCCGAAGGACTGTCCAGGTGACAGAGAAGATGTATACTCCTAGGGTGGAACAGGCATGTGGGGAATGAGGGTCTGTGGGCAGTGAGCGTGGGAGGTTCCTTGGAGAGAATCCCTTCCTTGTGGTTGTGTGTTTTTTTCCCTGTAACCTCAGCCTAGCCTAGGATTCCTTGTCTTGGGGGTGGAGCTTAGTCCCAGCTCGGGGGTGATCCACTGCTGAGCTGATGAGCAGTGTGGTCTAAGGCTGGGAGGTTCATGGAAGACCTGCACTTGGTTGGTGGATTCTACCACTGTTAAAAGATAAGTATCTGATTATGTTTTAATCATGTTTTATCATGACTCTATTGCTTATGTCATCATGATTTCGGTTGTGTATATGAATTAGTATGAAACGCTATTGATTGTTAATTATGGCAGTAACTCATATGAATATTCTGATAGAATGTGTTTATTTGTTTAGATGCGTGTGTTGATTATATAATACATGTATGAGTTATGTATAGAGTGGTGTTATAACCTTCTCTTAATAGCGATTAAGCCATGGTAACTAAAAAGGTGCACTACGAGTACATATTTTAACTTATTTTCAATTTTAACTTATAATTTTTATAAAAACAAACACATATTTTTAACCAACATCTATACTTTGACCAAAATCTATACTTTAAATTAGAAATCTAAAACTAAATACCCCTAAACCATTCTTACCATTTTGTAACTACTCTAAATTCTTAGATAAACTAAGTCTTAGCTTCCACTGTTATAAAGACACATCAGTATAAAACAATAATTAGAAACTGTATTTAGGTTTTCTAATTAAACTCACGTACTATACTATGAGTTAAGTGGCAATACATCTAGTCATCATAAGCCCTGGGCCATTCAGTCATAAGCACATGCTATAGACATAACATATATCTAAGGGTAATTGCAGAAATAGAGATTACATCCACACAGAAAATTCATCAATTCCTTCCCATTTGTCTCTCAAATTAAGACTGACCGTGCTATTCGATTCCCTTCACCAAGTGCATGAAATCGGCCCAAACTCTTTATATCTATACTCTTATTGTAGTAATAGCCATCGATAACTTTACGCTTCCGCTCTCACGAACTGCTGCTGGCGATAAGGATGTGTTTGCTTTAATAAATTCTTCTGCTACTGACGATCTTTGTTTGTTTTGTCGGCCATGGCAGCTTGAGAAAGATTAATTCTCAAGATTGGAGGATTGGAGGATGACACCGGCCACTCAAGGGAAGGCAAAGCCTGGGGCTCTCCCTGGGAGCTGGTTGCCTATTGCCATTCACTCATTAAATAGAAACCTAATGATAGTCTATGGCATGAAAAAAATAATCGTCCATTACTGAGTTAAGTGGCAATACATCAACAAACTTTGGCGTTTTATCATGATAAGCCCTGAGGCATACAGTCATAAGCCCATGCCTTAGACATAACAGATAT
>ML798432.1:15433-29814 GCA_009831015.1 Picea engelmannii
AAGAGCCTTCCATTGGAGAAAGGAGGGACCCAAGTCCCCTTTCTTCTTTGTGTGTCTTTGGATTTCATCAACAGATCAACTTATACATTGGTGATATTGGTCCATTTGTCTCTATTTTTCATTTGTTTTATATGATCATCGTTTTAATTAGTTGTAGTTTGTTTTTTCTTATTGTTTTACTGTTTCTTTCTCTAACCTTTTACCTCACAGCTGTCATGCCTAGCAGAGCCCAACTGGGCATGTAAGCACTCATAATTTTCTCACACAGTGACGAATTGGGTGCAAACACCAGCACACACGCATAACCAAAAAATGGTCCAAATTGTAGGACAGTTAGGGCACCTCCAACCCCTAACCGCCAAGACCATGGTCACAAGGTCCATATGACCACGTGCTATAGCAAAAGGGGCTCTGTTTACATGGGCGAATGAAACAATGACAAATGGTGGTGTACAGTTTGTATAACTGTTTTAAAAACTAATTCAAAAAAAAACCGGGCTCCATGGCAAGGTCATATGGATTAGCACATAAGACCGGGGGATAACCTTTTTGTATCAAATCCCGTGCGCAATATATAAACCGGTGGCCATATGAATCAATACACAAGACCGCGGTCTCTGTTACATAAATCATATGCATGCGTGCTCTGTATACAAAAGTGGTGGTCATATAAATAAAAGCATGCGACCGGGGTTGGGGCTAAGCCCCAGCCCGGACACACCCCACAACATATTTCAATGCATTTAAAATACAATTAAACACAAATGGTTAATAAGCACCACCGTGTGGGCTAGTGGTCTGGGGTTCGACCCCTACAGACTCCATAAAATTTTGATTAACAAACCATAGCCAATAAAGGGGTGCCACGTGGAAGCCCATGACTGGGCCACGTGGCACCATACCATTGACCAAATTAATGCCACGTGTCGTCAAATGATTCGTCCAAATATGCCAATCTGAAACTGCCACTTCAACATGTATGGTCAAGCCACGTCAGCATACGACCTCTGCCACGTCAGCCTGTACGAACTGTACGGACTACCCAGTCAGCGTCCTTTTTTTACCTGTTTGGCGATTCGAACAGATCATGATATCTCTCGCTCCCGACGTCCGTTTGAGACAAAACAAGTTGCGTTGGGTTCATGATGATGAGGGATACGCTCTTGTTTGTTTTGAGGCAATTCCGAGAATGTTGATTTTTGAGCTAAAATTTGACCCCTGGTCGAGATTTTGATCAATTTTCTGGGAAGATTACCCTGTAATTACCCAACAATGTCAACAAATTTATCAATTTATTTATCAACAATATTTAGCAATATAATCATCAATAAACTTGCTATTGGACAGTGACTTGATCGTTGACAGCAATATGTATTACACAGTGATATTATAATGCATAGAAATATCCTATTTAATGCAGCGATATCATATCTAATGCAGCGATATAAATGATTACACAACAATATCATATTTGACTCCATGATTTTCCCTTAAAATATAATTTTTAGATAGATATATCATGTGTTAATGACAATGTTTTTTTTATGGGGGAATGAATGTGTTTTTAATATGTTATTAGACAACGTAGTTCACTTGTATTGTGTTATATTATGTTAAGTAGTTCAAATATTAATAGACAACATAGTTCACTTATATTATGTTAAGTAGTTCACTTATATTAATAGACAACGTATAATTGTTGACAGCATGTATTGATTTTGTTAAGTGCATATAGTAGTTCACTTTTAATGCAAAAAAAGGGGTAGTTATTCCATAAATGGTAAAGAAAGATCAGTTTAAGAAATGTATGACGCATGTTGAATCGAGAATTTTAGTATGAGGTATGATTGGTTAAAGGTTAGATTCCTTGGCGCCATTAACCATGTTGATGTAGGATTTATTTGGAATTAAAGGTGATGTATGATTGTTATAGTAGTCAGATTTCCCTTGCGTCTTGTCAACTTGTTTGGGTGCTTGGGTTTAGTATTCATTTTTTAGACAATTAATTCGGTCTCCTACCATGAAGGATTTATCTTGGGTTAAAGGTATAGATATGTTATGTTGCGCCATGGTTACTGTCATGCCTATCGCCTTTTGACAGAATGATTCCTAATGAGGGGATCATTGTGTGCCCTGATGGATAGATGTGAATGATAACATGGCCAAACTCTTGTGTTTCCCAGTGTGGGAATTGTTCATTGTAATTGATGTTGGTACTTGGTTCTATAATGCCTTAATTCATTTGGTTTTTCACGCCATAGAGGTTTCTAGTTACTAGTCATCGAAGTCATTGTGTCGGGTTGTTGATGTTGTCCTTTAGCTTGTACGGATTATCTTGCTTGTGTCGGGAGGGTAGTTATTTTTATCTGTCTATTGATTATCGCATGTTCATCCAGTTTCCTGATGTGCTACGATGCTAATTCATTGTTATTTTTTTCCTGATCTACATGTGTTGTGTTCATCATCAAGTTCTGTTGTTTAACTGTTGTCGTTTTTGTCATCCTTCTTAAATAAAATAAAATAAAAATTGCGTTGCATCACATGTAGTCGTAATGATGGGGGTCATTACATATGGTATCCGAACAGGTTCAACCCTCTGACTGTGGACATCCACAACTTCCACTAAAGTATACACTTAAATTAAAACTTTAACAGGTCCATGAGTCACTCATTGTCAGAGGACACCGCGAAGGTTCGCAAAGTGGTGTTAGGGGAGGAGGTGCAACGCATCCAGTAGCACCCATGCAAGAGGGGTCCAACCCCCAAGGAGAACATGTCTGGAGCATGATCATTTTTTTGCATGGGATGCTTTGGGACTGACAAGGTGCTTCCAATGATTTGACAGAGGCTTGGAACAACTGTATGTATTGAGATAAGTCTAGGACGCCTATACCCCTAAGGGTCCACAACGCACTACGATCGGTAATGGTAGTTTTCACCGTGAACTCAAGAAGGTCAAATTTATCGAGTTCTTTGGTGCCCCGCATGGCACAGCCACCAAGGAATGGTTGGATAATATGGTGATGTGCTTTGCGCTTCGCGAATATACCTCCAACATGAAGGTCTACATGGAGGTCTTTCAAATGAAGGGTGGTGCTCTTCTACAGTGGAAGACACTCTTGCCGCAATTGAACATGGTTTTCGAAGACGTGTCATGGGAACTGTTCGAGGACTGGTTCTGAGAGAGGTATATATATAATGAATTTATTGAGAGTTATCTCAACGAGTTCAACACCTTACGATAGGGTGGTCGTATGGTTCCCAAGTACAAGGCATGTTTTATGGAGCTACTTCAGTATGCTCTGCACCTAAATACCAAGAAACTTAAGGTCAACAAGTTCTTGGTTTCCTTAATTCCATCACTCGTGCAAAGGTTAGGATTATGATGCATCAAACCTTGCATGATGTCATTTATAAGGCCCTCATATCAGAGGAGGATCTTATCAGCGGGGTTCAGAGTAGGACTACAATGAGATCCATGGGGCATGTGTCATCTGGTGCGCAGCAATATCAGACACCAGCGAGAAATTCACTAGGATATTGTGGTTTCCATAGAGGACCCACTTTCACTACACCTTCGCGACCAACACCTCAACAACAAACTCCTTACGAAGGACCACAACACCAGCACCAGCGTCGACCACAACAACAACAATTTAGGCTTGTTCAGCAGAACAAACCAGGGTTCCAGGTCGGTGGGCCTTCAGGTTCTACTTCGGGTACCAGGAGTACTGGACCGAAGAAAGGGTGTTGGACATGTGGAGAGACACATTACCAGTGCAACTACCCAGTGGAGAGGACTAAAGCATCTGGATCAGCCAAACCCACTACCATGGGAGATTTGGGAAAGGCCCATCGAATTCATGTAGCAGTGAATAACCGCCAGGCAGAGCACCAATCGACGGTGCTCAAGACGTCAAGTACCATCGCTGACCAGACCCTTAGTATTTTAATAGATCCAAGTGCTACAGAGAGTTTCATTTGTGGGGTAGTGCTAGGAAGAATTAAGGTAAACGCAGTTGAACAAGATGAGTTTAGATTTGTAGAAATGGCTTCTGGAGTGAAATAAAATGTTGGTGGGAAGGTTACGAGATGTAGCCTTAAACTGGGATAATTTTTCACTAAGGCCAATACGTACGTCATGATCTTAGGATCTTATGATGTCATGATCGATATGGACTAGTTGGAATCGCATGAGGCGATACTCAACTGTAATATGAAACATTTGAGCTTGGTCGATGATGAGGGACAGAGATGTGTGATTATAGGTCGGAACTAGGGAGTTTCTCTGAGGTTCATCTCTTCCTTGCAGCTACGAAAGAGCATGCACAAGGGATGTAATATTTATGTGATCCTTGCATTAAACCAGAAGGGAGTAGTAGAAGGTCTAGAACACCTTCCAGTGATGAGAGAGTTTGTGGATGTATTCCTTGAGGAGTTACCTGGGATGCCACCGGAGAGGGAGTTGGAATTTACCATCGACCTAAAACTAGGAAATAAACCGATAGCAAGAACGCCTTATCATATGTCGACCTTGGAGTTACAGGAGTTGTTGGACCTAGGAATCATATGTCTGGTTGTGTCACCATGGGGTGCGCCTGTTATTTTCATACGAAAGAAGGATGGGTCGTGGAGACTCTGCATTGACTATCGTCAATTGAACAAGGCAACGATCAAGAATCAGTACCTGTTGCCAAGGATTGATGATATGTTCTATCTGATGAAAGGTGCGACTTTGTTTTCAAATATTGACTTGAGATCAAGGTATCACCAGTTACGAATTAAGGAGGATGGCGTCCCTAAGACCTCCTTTAAGATGAGGTTTGGACATTACGAGTTTACTATTTTACCTTTTGGACTGACAAATGCCCCTGGGATATTTATGAGTTTGATGAACGGGGTGTTCCTCGGATACTTGGACAAGTTCGTCAAAGTATTCATTGACGATATTTTGATTTACTCTCATATGATGGAGGAGGATGAAGATCACTTTCACTTGGCACTGCAGTGTCAGCGAGAGAACAAATTATATGGGAAATTGTCTAAATGTTCATTTTATCAATCAAATAATCATTACTTAGGACATGTCATCTCCGACAAAGGTATCATCATGGATCCAACAAAGTTTGAGGCTATTATGGAATGGACTGTGCCGACAAATGTCCCCGAAGTGCGTAGCTTCATGGGTTTAGCAGGATACTATCAACGGTTCGTCGAGGGTTTTTCGAAGATAGAAAATGTGATTACGGAATTGGAGAAGAAGAAAAAGAAGTTTGTTTGGACCGAGAAATGCGTGGAATCATTTTGGAGGCTCAAGCAGCTGTTGAAAATAAAACCAATACTAAATGTCCTTGACATGGACATGGACTTCTTGGTATGCATTGACACATCCAAGGAAGGCTTAGGTGGAGTCTTGATGCAAGACGGTCGAGTGATCGCTTACATCTCAATAAATTTGAGAAGTCATGAGGATAACTATGCAATGCACGATTTGGATTTGTTAGCCATTATTTATGCCTTGATATTTTGGAGACACTACCTTATTGGATGAAAATTTGAACTAAAAACGGACCATTTTGGTCTACAACACATCTTTAGGCAAAGCGAATTGAACACACGACAACGACATTGGTCAAAATTACTTAGCGAGTATGATTTTGATATTACTTACATAAAGGGAACAATGAATAGAGTGACGGATGCGTTAAGTCGAAGACCACGCATATTTTTTGTGATGCCTCTTCAAAAGAATCTATGTGAAAATATTTTAACTTACAGTGTGATGATGACTGGTACAAAGAGGTCAAGGATTTTATCGGACAAAACACAATAATGGTACCAAAATTTGAAGGATTTACTATGGAAAATGACAGATTATTGAGATTTAAAGGTCGAATTTATGTATCGCCCAACGACGAGTTGAGTAATTTGATCCTAAACGAGGCTCATAGAGTAGTGTACATGGCTCACCCAGGAGTCACGAAGATGAGGGCAGACCTTAAACCCTTATTATTTTGGAAGGGATGAAGGAAAACATAGTCAACTATGTGGAAAGATGTCTAGAATGTTTGTAGTTAAAGGCTGAACATAGACATCCGACAATATTACTACAACCACACTTTATTCCATAATTGAAATGGGAGGTCATTTTGATCAATTTCATTGTTGGATTGCCACTGACGGCAAGGAGACACGACTCGATTTTTGTGGTAGTCGACACTCTGAAAAAGAGTGCTCATTTTATTCCTATGCGTACGATGTATCAGGCACCTGACATAGCTAGAAGTTTCATCAGTGAGATTGTGAGGATGGATGGCGTGCCTAAGAGGATTATATCCGATCGAGGATTAGTGTTTTCTTGATGATTTTGGACTATTTTTCAAGAGGCCTTGGGAACCCAACTTAACTTTAGTACAACGTATCACCTGGAGATAGATGGGTAGATGAAATGAACAAACCAAATCTTGGAGGACATGTTGTGTATGTACGCGATGGACCAACAAAAGCATTGGGAAGAATTCTTGCCACTGGTAGAATTCGCATATAAGAACAATTATCAAAGCACCATTAATATGGCGCCTTTCGAGTTCCTTTACTGGTGACCATGTCAGACACCTTTGAGTTGGGATCGGCTTGAGGATAGGTTCCTGGTATGACGTAGACCTCCGACCCTCAGCCAAGATCCGTACAGGATCGTTCTCTCTTCGGATCCGCAGAACCAAAATGGTTCTTTTGGCCCTCACTAGAACCCCACGAATCCGATCCATAGGTCCTTTCTTGAAAACCCCACCTACACAAACATGCACCAAGAGCGAGCTTTCACCTGCACATGGCCTCCAGACATGACCGCGACCTTTTTCTGAAAAAGGAAATTTCAAGTTTAATGATTTCGCGAACCCTGGCGTCGAGTTCCTTGACTTTTCGACACCCCAAATGTTGAAAAGCCGAAATGCCGAAATAGGCTCAATGATGGTTAGCCCCTAGAAAAACCTCATTCCATGTGACCACTTTCCCCGTAACCATATCCCACACACGTCGCGTTTCGTGACTTCGGGGTTTTCAACACTCTGTGCCCCGCTCTTTGTCTTGGGGTCCCCGAAATGTCGAACCTTGAAATGACGAAATGGCCAAAATCTGAGACCGCAACCCCACTCCAACAATATGTCATGTTTCGCGACTTTGGGATTTTAAACGCAAAGCGTCCTCGATTCCTTGTCCTCGGAACTTCCGAAATGCCAAACCCCGAAATGCCAAAATGTTGATCTCCGAAATGTTGAAATGTCGAAATGGGATTAACAGATTTGGGTCCTCCCTTAGCCTCCGAATGTTTTCATTTTTTCACATTTTGGGATTTTGCGATTCTAGCTACAACAGTTCTTGACCCTTCGAACTCCCATTATCCGAAATACCGAAGTATCGAACCCCGAAATGCTGAAATTCCACTTCAAAGTTGGGATCAATGGCTATGAGCCTCCCCTGATCCGACAGCTCAGATATTTTCAGGATTTCATGGGTCAAGAGTCCTGAACTCTTACCCTTTACATCCCCGGTAGCCGAAATGTCAAAATCTCATTTCGTGGATTTCCCCGAAACCTTGACCGTGTGCACTTTTCGAGACTTCGAAATTCACGATTTCGTGAATCCGCCATGACCAATTCTTGGTCCTTCAACTTCCTGGGTCCTGAAACTCCGATGGCGCCCGGATCTCTACCACGCACCCTCCTATTGGATGGTCAATATGCTTTTGAGAGTTTGACAAGTCCTTCCCTTTGCATATACGAGGGTTAAACCTCATGCACCTTCTCCTGGATCCAATGGCTATCGGCTCCCTACACTAGATATGATGGACCAAACCTATTTTTCTTCCATTGTGCTTTCGTGTTACTGCCTGGACACTAACTCAATGGTCTAGATCTTCTTCTATCTAGCTAACCTAACGGCATTTTTAGCTCCCTCTTGAGCTTACGCTTTCTTCCTTCTCCTTGGAAGATTTTTGACACTCCAAAGGCCTCGGCCTTTGCTTCCTCTGTGAAGCCTGTAACTTTGGCTCCCACCTGTGTTCTAAGGACGTTGTCCTTCCTGAGCTTTGTTGACTATGAAACCCCGAAGGGTTCCTCGACTTCTACACTCCTCTCAACTATTTCCCTGTGCGCAAAGGCACTTTTCCTCCTGAGCTTCTAAACTTGATACAAGTTCACTCTGAGCGTACTCCTTGTGCTTTCCTTGATCGATGTACTCCTTCCAGAACTTCTGCACAAAACTATGCTATATATCCTGAGTTTATCCTGCTCGAACCTCTAAATGTCTCTGCCCCTTTCTCTCCTTGAAAGGATATAAGTGCCCTCTGGCAACTTATGCTCAAGCACTCCTTGCTAGGCCTGTAGGGTGTTCATGAACCCTGTAAAGGTCTCCTCCTGTGACACTTCTCTTATCTCTGAACTCAGAATAGAGTTCCTTCTGTGCACTCTATGTACTCGCTTGATTCCCTCCCGACATAGATCTACAAAACCTACAGTGGTTCTATCTTCTCAACGAACTCAAAATAGATTTCTCTCTCCAATTCATCCAGTGCATTCACTCAATGCCCTATTGGAAGAGCTTCCATAGAATTCTCAGTAATTCTGTCTTCTCTGTGCTTTCTATGCACCTGCTCAATTCCCTCCTGGAATATTTTCTACAGAATCCCTCAATGGTTTTGGTCTGTCCTATGCTCTCTTCTACACAGTCTTACCTCCAAGGTATTCAGCAACCTTGAGGATTCTCCTTGAGTCAATGACTTCCTCTGGTGCACCCTCCTGGCATGTCTCTGTCTGAAATTCTGCAGAACTCAGAAGTGCACTCCTTGCACTAGCTTATAGAACCCGTAGTATTATGTCATGCAACCTCTTGCATGAAGCCTCAAAGAACCCAAAACTGGAATCAAAGAAATCACAGACAGTAAATTATGTCTATCCCTGCAAATGCATACCTAGCATACATCTACAACATATCATCAACACATAAAGACATTCATTCATGAACTCACAAACACATGAACAACAACATGCAGGAAAAACCGCTTTGTTTGTATTAATCAAGAATGTATGATTATAATGTGTTCGAGCTCGGACTGCAACAGAGTCTCATCTCTCTTCTCTTCCTCTAAAAACTTACTACTAGATACAAAGAAGATATTTTTTTACAAAGAGGGGATCCTCGAGCTCTTCCCTCCAAGCTACCTACTCTCATTAATTTACATTCAATTATATTGAATGGTTGTCTAGTCTGAATCGGATCTAGATCTCAGCCTTACAACCTATTTGAGGCAACCTTTACTAAATTCTGCGCATATGCATGGCTTTTTGGCTCTACCAACCTTACAATCATTTCATACAATTTCAAATTTTGAAAATTGAAAATGTTGTGCCTCTCTCTCCCATCAAATGCACGCTTTGATGTGTTGGCTGGCTGGTGCATTGTTGATGCTCCTACATCATGGTGGGACCAGAATCGATCCAAGAAATCGAAGATCAAATGAAAACTATAATACAAAGGATCAAAGAAGCGCAGGATCGACAGAAGAGTTATGTCAATGCACACCGTGTCGACCGTAGTTACAAAGTTGGCGATCGAGTCTTCTTGCGGGTGAAACTGCATAAGAGTTCAATAAAGTTTGGAAATGGTTCTAAACTCTCTCCTAGGTTCATGGGACCTTTCTAGATTGTAGAAAGGAAGGGGGTTGTGGCCTATCAACTAGCTTTGCTTGATTCTTTGAGGCATATGTACTATGTTTTTCATGTATCTATTTTGAGACATTATATTAGTGATCCCACACATGTTATTGACATGATTTCCTTATAGGTATCTGACGAGGGTGCACTCACAATAGAGCCAATATGCATCTTGGACCATCGCACTCGAAAACTATGACATTGAACAGTATATCAGGTCAAGGTCTAGTCGGAAAGCTATAGTCTGCACTCGGCGACCTGGGAGGACGCATATGATATGTGCTAACAGTTTCCATTTTTGTTTGATAGATAGACGTATGATACTGTGATACACTTTATATCGGCACTTATATACTATGAAACTTTGGGACAAAGTTTAAACCAAGAGGGGGTGTATGTAACATCCCTCTCTTGCGCGCACTGAGCGAACTTATTCTTTGAGGACACTTTCTTGCAAGTGATCTGAATTATTACACTATTGGTCGTTTGATTATGATTATGATTATGAGATATTATGGATATGATGATATGTTATTTTTTTGTATTTACATAGACAGGTGCTATTGACTGGTTTCTCCTGAGTGTGTAGGACTTTGGACCTCGAGGATGCAAAGGCATCATTGAAACCCCTTGGACGTTGATTAGATGTTGGGTTTGAATGTTGTTGATGTGACATATGTACATATGATTAGATGTTATTATGATTTATTATTATTGTTGACATGATTCGTGGATGGATGTCTGATGATAGCTTGATGACCAAACTCACATGTGGAGTAGAGGGGTCACGCACGACAACCAAAGACTTTGAGGGAGAGATGTGGCAATAGCCCTTCCACAGCCTTCTAGCACTCCCACTGTGGCTCAAACTATAGGTTAATGATGACCTAGTTCGAGAAGATCCACGATGTCGTGAGGACAGACTGTGATAGTCATTCATAATGATTCTAAGGGGCATGCAATAAGGCAGGGGATTTATTCCTTAGAGTCCCTTAGTCTCCCACAATATCACCTGGTGGAGTATTGATTCCAGGGGTTTGACATCTACCAAAGTCAGTCAAGAGGCGAGTGGAAACCTTGGAGCACGTAGTGCGTCCTGAAGGGCACATCGCACAAGGAAAACCGAAAGAGGCAAGTGGCACCCTTGGAGCACGTAGTGCGTCCTGAAGGGAACGTCGTGATTTTAACTCGTAAGTGAATAAACCTAGTCGACCTTCAAATGAATGATGTGATAAGTAAGTTTTAAAAACAATTTCCCTAATAAAAAATAAAATTTTGCCCAACCTAGTGAAATTAAAACCTAGGTCTAAGTAGAACATGTGGACAAAAAAAATTAATAATAATAAATAAACATGTAACAAGAAGGGGGGGTAAGAAATTCAAACTTATTTATTAAAGTCAAAATTATAAGGGAGGATTAAATTTTTAAAAAGGGGTAATAGTTGTTTTTATCTACATTTGCTAATTTAATTTTTAGTTGAAAAGAAAAGAGGGTAAATGGTTTCTTTCTTTTATCTACACTTGCTAAATTCATTTTTAATTAAAAAGGAAACAGGGTAAATGGTTGTTTTATCTACACTTGCTATATTTATTTTAGTTCAAAAGGAAAAAGGGGGAAACTTAAAAGAAATAGGAAACTTACAGAAAAGGGGAAACGTAAAGAAAAAGTTGAATCTTTAACTTAGTAACGAATCCTGGCTTTGGAACTTTCTAATTATGAACTCAACTAGGAATTGAGTAAGGCATAAGTCATTTAAGAAGTGTAAGGGAATTTTGGGACACCGAGGAGTGTTTTTAGGAATTCTCTTAGGTGGATGAGGGAAATAAGAGTAATTAATTAATTAATAAAATTGATTTTCTTGTGCAACTAGGGGATCACGCGACATGTGTACGGGGGAGGTTTTCAAAATTAATTTAATGAAAAAGGAATTTAATGAGAATTTGGGAAAATAATTACTTGAAAACTCTATAAAAAGGATGGAGGCAGAGGAGTATGGATCTTATCTTTTTGAGTAACGTTACGTTGTTGGAAGTTTATCTTGACTAAACTTTCTCTTGTGGGAGTTGGGATACCCAGCTCAAGTAATGAGTGGTAGCTCGACCTTGCGAGGCAAGATGGGTGCTAGCATTCTCTGGTATTGTGTGCATGTCCCCTTTGTATCTTAGGGGGATTGGGGGGCTCAGGGGGAAGAAGAGTACCCCTAGAGTTGGCTAGTAGGTCACATCGATTGGCAAGCAAGAGCTAGATGGAGCGCATGGGGGACAACGACTTTGGAACTTTCTCATTTGGATACGGTACACATGTGTATATTTTTATTGAATGGTAGTTTAATTATGTTCCTTATCCTTCAATACAATACTTATATTGTGTTAAAGATTATGTTTTATTCACCGTAACACTATCCAGATATTTCATGTTTATCTTCAACAATTTGTCTTGATGAGCCCAATGTTTATAATCAAAGAACTTAAAGTCATCCCAGCCTTAAGCTCGATGTATTTTGAATTGATTTCCCATGGCGAACCCAACCCCTGATTGCAATGACTTCTTTGTGTTTGTTTTTATTGATTAATACAAAGAAAATTGAGTTTTTATCTTTTGTCCCTTATCCCTTAAGTTATTAGTTTGTGCCTGAGCAGTCGGCTAGGAGCCGAATCGATGGTCGTTGGTCAGGTGTTTAAAGACTTATAGATTCAAATTCCCTTCTTTCCTGTGCATGGATAATAAATGAAGGATAATGTTTCTCCCATCTCTCTATCCATTACTTATCCCTACGTTGAATGACAAATCTTTGTGTCTTCTTGAATGATAAATCTTTGCGATTGAATGATGCATCCATGCGTCCTTGAGTAATAAATCTTTGTGTTTCAATTTGAATGATTGTCTCTTTGTTTTTGTCCATTGTGCACTGCATATTCTTGTTCTAGCACCCAATGTCTTACCTCTCTCATTGGGCGATTTACTTCCCTCGTTTTTCTGAGTTTAGCACCGAAACCCTGGGCATTATAGAATTGTTCTTGTTAACTTTTAATCCAGAGTTATTGCACCCAAATTTTGATTTTGTTTTAATGTTGAAATAACCATTATAGGTGTCCAAGTGGAATCGTTTTTATTGTTGAATCAACCATTAGATGCGTCTAGTTGAATTTGTCTTTACCAATTTCATTTTTCCCCAAATCATTTTTTTACTTATAGTTGGGGTGCTTATAATATTGATGATAGTAAATCTTAATACACAACGAATTTTTAGAGCGATTTACCCAGCGAAATTTTTGTATCCATTTCACACAATGAATTTATATAGCGAATATTTATACAACGAATCTCAACACAACGATTTTATACAAGAATTTGTTCATACGTCTGACAACAATTTTATTCCAGTGACTTTAATTCCAACGATGTTATTATAGCGCTATCCTTACAATCATTTTCTGATATGAATTCTTGATAGTGATTTCCATAAATTATATTTATTAGACAGTTGTTTCATGTGTTAATAGCCAATGATTTTTATCAATGTGATTTGGTTTACAACTATTACCAATGTCAATTTGTATATCTACGTTTTTTTATATCTCCGCGTCCTTGGTAAAATATCTACTTTTAAAAAAAGAAATGATATATCTGCGTTATCATATAAAATCCAGTAATATGATAATGCAATTTATCATATTACTGTGCTATCTTCATTATCATATTACTGCGTTATCATATAATTTCCAATATTACTGTGTTATATATATATATATATATATATATAACACAGTAATATATATCTCATTACAAATGAGATCTATTACTCATTACAAATGAGATCTGTGTTTTTGATTTGCAGACTCAAGTTCCCGAAGGCAAGAGTAGCAAAGAGCATACACACAGCTCGACTCGAACTCAAACTTAGATACCTAGACTCTCTCTTAGAAACACTCAAACTCCGGATGCCGAAATGAGAGGAGAGACCTCTTATTTATACAACTTTTAGCAAGTTCCCGGTGAGAGGTCACGGGCAACTGCCAGTCATAAAGCTAATCTGAATAGCTTAGATGGGGCAGCTGGTGGACTCCAGCTGTTATCTCGTCCCTTAAAGGCTAGGCCATATGGGGACCCATCATCAACTTTTACAGATGACCGAAAGTAAAGATTCTACTTTAGTCTAAATCATATCCTAAAGTAATGATGTGGTTACACAGTGGAGCTTACGGAGCCCACGTACCGTCGGAACACCACTGTCGGTCCGATAGACATGAAATAAATCTAGCCATATTGGCAGACAAACTTTTATTACAAAGGACATAAGGGTCCATCATGCTTCCATACGATTTACAATATTATGTTCTCCAACAGAATCAAAAGATGCATCACTATCATAATAGTGACTAGTCGGAGGTGAACTGTGGTCATCTGAAAATGGTGGCATGCTGCTGAAAGATTCGAAGAAAGGGGACCCAGCCATTACTGGCATCAGTTGGTCTTCTGGCACGCATGTTCTCCCAAAATAATCACTGTATACTTTATAATGAGATTCTGTACTGGAAACAACAACTTCTTTAAGGGTACTGGTTACATGTGTCAGACTGAACACGAACCATGCATCATGTTGTCCTGCTTCACATATTTCTGCATGAAACCACATCTTAAAAGCTAACTGATCAGTTTGGTTAAAGAAA
>ML798432.1:97214-127472 GCA_009831015.1 Picea engelmannii
AGCAACTGGGAAAAACATGCATAAATCAAAAAGAAAGAAACAACTACCCACCCGACACACAGCACGACAACACCTACAAGCTAAAGGACAACACCCACAATCTCGACACAACGTCATCAACGACTAGTCACTAGAACCTCTATGGTGCGCATACCAACCGCACAAATGCGTTACCACCCAAACACCAACAACAACTACAATGAACAAATGCCCACAACGAGTAATAGAGATTTCGGCCAAGTTATCATTCACCTCTATTCATTAAGGCACACAATGATCCCCTCATCAGGAATCATGTCGTCGCCAGGTCATAGGCATGAGAACCACTGTGGTGCAACAACATAACTAGACTCTCAACACCAGCTAAAAACAACACGCTAGGAGATCAAGGACTATATGAACACTTGACGACTAACCCTAGCACCCAATCGACAAGTCAACAAGACAACTATGACATTCATACAACACAATAATCTCCTTGTGCAAAAAAATCAATCTGTACATTAATTAAATAGCGTTGTTAGTCATCGAAGAAGTTCTCCCTCGAGAATCCATTCTACAATAAGTCTTTATTATTTAATTAAGATTTTAATTATATAAAGGTCTCACTACCCTTGTCTTTTACTAACATGTAATTCCATGTAGCCTAATTTAAATCCTCCAACCCTATCATTCTTATCGTTGTCGATAATATTCATTGTCCAATCAATGTATGTACTAAGTGTATAAAATCGCTAACTAAGATTGATATCGAACAGTAATATCTATCGATATCTAATAACGATATGGTTGTATAACAATTTAATAAAATAAATGCTAAATCGCTATCTAAGAACAATTATAATCTATAATCAATGGAACAAGAATAATATATGTAACAAGTAAAATAACGTTTCTATATAATGAAGACCTTTTAAACTGAAAACAAATCTAATACAATTTCTAACTATGGAACTGAAGATAGTAATAAAATACATTCGTTGTCTTTTAAGGTGTGTGTTAGCTAACCAAAACATATCCACTAAATCATATGTAAATTCGTTGGAAACTATATTGAGGATAACAAATGTAAAAACGAAGTCAATATGTGTAAGTTGTCAACTGTAAAGTTGTCAGCAATATAAAAATGCAGTCCAAGATGTGGCAGTCCAAACGTTAATTCGCAGCCATATGATTAATAACATCACAAATATATAGAAACGTTGTCATACTAATAAATCCATTACAATTATAACCATTGTGAAATCGTTGTCACATGCAAGTAAGGAAAACGTTGTCCAGTTAAAACCATTATAATTATAACCATTAAAAATATAGATATCGTTGCCTTTTCATCCAGAAATTAACCCAACAACTGTTTGAATGTATGTCTATTTTGTAATTCAAGAAATCAACTACACCACTATATAAAAACAGGAAAAATTGCTAGCATAAACTCATTGTAAGATCATGCTAAATCGCAGTCAATGGAAACAGGGAAATCGCTAACTTGTACAATGGGAAAACATAGTCAATTATAGATGCTAGTCAAGGAAATCAAATGTAAAATCATTGACTTGTACAGTGGGAAATCGCAGTCAATTATAAATTCTATTCAAGGCAATTAGAAGTAAAATCGTTGACTTGTACAATGGGAATTCGCAGTCTAAAATGAAGGAAGGATATCATTGTTGAATACTACTCTATCAAGTCATGGATATCGTTGCCACATAAATAAGAATCGTTGAACCCTCATGTAAAACGTTTTTCGGTATTAACACGTAGTCCCAAAATCATAAGTAGAACGCAAAGTAATATGAGATAAGAATATCATCATTCCTTACGTAGGTAAAACGTAGGAAAAAAAATAAAACACATGTATCATCATCCCAACGCAGGTAAAACATAGGAAAAATAAAACGCATGTATCATCATTCCAACGCAGGTAAAAGAACGCATAAACCAATCATTAAAACACAAAGGTGATTAAAACATAGTGATCAACACTGATATCATCAAAAAACAGAGGTGTAATAAGACGCAGAGACCATGGCAATGCAGAGATTAAAAAAACACAGAGGTGATGTTAAACACAGAGCTCAAGTTAAAGGGATTCAGATAAACAACACACTTCCTAGAAGATCTAAGAGCAACAGGTATCCACAACAATAACTAGAATGACAGTGCCTTTACGCAAAAACCACTTTAAAAAGAGAGGCATGGCAAGGACTCGACTGGAATTCTAATTTTTAAGGCCTCCCCAAGTCCAGAGAAATAACGACACTGGAATTAGATCCAACCAAAAAATATTTATCAAGTATATTCAGGAAACCCTCACACATTCAAACAAGTTGAGAGACGATATACTTCTTTCAGTTAAGCTAAAGACGTACACAAGAAATCAAACTAAATTAGTCCAAGAAAAAGGGGGAGAAAATAAATACATTCAAGGGGGCAGAGGTACTTGTTCATAAGGAAGATGCAAGGAAAATCATTTAGCCAAGAATCAATCAACGCAGAGAGAAGTAAGGTAGATGGCTAGGAAAAAATTGTCCTTCGCTCATCATCCATGCACAAAAAAGAAGGACATTAGAATCTATAGGTCTATAAACACTGAAGTGATGAACATTGATTCAGCTCTTGGTTGACTGCTCAGGCATGGAATGATGATCTATGGATAAGGATGGGAGGTAAAGCATAATCTCTTCATAATAATCAATAAAAAAAAATAGAACAGTCATAGCAATCAGGGATCGGGTTTCCAAGGAAATCAATTCAATACAACGAGCGTAAAGCTATGATGACTTTAAGTTCTTGATTAAAAACATTGAGTAAAAAACATATCTTTACACAATAGAAGTACAATAATGAAAGCGCAAAAACAATATTAATATAACATTCAAAATAAATGCATGTGTACCATATCCCAAAGTGATAGCTCTGAGTCGTTGTCCCATGCGCTCCATCCAGTTCCCGCTTGTCGATCGATGTGACTTCACTGGTACCTTCGAGCTAATGCTAGGGGTACTCTTCTTCCCCCTGAGCCCCTCGAGCTAAAAAGGGGCCATGCAAAATAAACCAAAGAACAGTTAGCACCCATATCACCTCGCAAGGTCGAGCTACAACTCGTTACCCGAGTTGGGTATCCCAACTCCCACAAGATAAGTCAGTCAAGACAAAAATTCTGCAGCGTAATGTTATGCATAAAAGATCACATCCATACTCCTCCTCCTGCATCCTTTTTATAGAGTTTCTAAGTGATTTCTTTCCCAAATTCCCATTTAATTTATTTTTCTTTAATTTAATTTCGAAAAAACCTCCCCCGTACACATGTCACCCATCCCCCTAGTTGCACCAGAAATTAATTTCATTAATTATTTAATTACTCCTATTTCCCTCACCCACCTAAAAATATTCCTAAAATCTCTCCTTGGTGTCCCCATATTCCCTTACACATTTTAAATGACTTATTCCCTTACTAAATTCCTATTTGAGTTCATAATTAGAAGGTTCTTAAAGGCAAGATTCCTTACTAAGTTAGTCATTCAACATTTTCCTTACGTTTCTCTTTTTCTTTATGTTTCCCATTTTTCCCTTATTTTCCTATTTCTTTTAAGTTTCTCTCTTTTCCCTTTTTATCTAAAACTCGAATTAGCAAGTGTCGAAAAACCACCTCTTTCTCTTTTTAATTAATAAAATTTAATTAGCATATGTAGAAAAACAGTCATTTCCTTCTTCTTTTTTAATTTATCCCCCAAAGTAATTTCATTTTAATAAATTAATTGAATTTATTACCCCCTTCTCGTCACATGTTTAATTATGACTATTATTATTTTTTACCACAAGTATCACTTAGACCTAGATTTTAATTTCCTAGGTTGGGTGACATTTTTATTAGGGAATTGTTTTTTTAAATCTTACTTATCACATCATTTATTTAAAGGTCGACTAGGTTTATTCACTTACCTTTTGAAATCATGGCGTGCCCTTCAGGAAACACTAGGTGCTCCAAGAGTGCCACTCACCTTTTTTTGTTTTCCTTGCGCGACATTCTCTTCGGGACACACTACGTGCTCCAAGGGTGCCACTCATCTCTTTCCATTTTCCTTGCGTGACATGCCCTTTAGGACGCACTAAGTGCTCCAAGGGTGTCACTCACCTCTTGACTGACTTGGTAGACATCAAAAACCCCTGGATTCAATACTCCTCCAGGTGATCTTATGCAAGACTAAGGACCTCTAAGGAATAAGGCCCCTGCCTTATTGTGCGCCCCTTAGAATCATCGTGAGTGAATGTCATAGTCTTCCCTCATGGCATCATGGGTCTTGTCAAACTAATTAATCGTTAACCTACAATTCGAGCCATGGTAGGAGTGCTAGTAGGTTGTGGCAGTGTTGTTTTCCACACCTCTCCCCCAAAGTCTATGGTTGTCATGCGTGACCCCTCTACTCCATATGTAAGTCTGGTCGACAAGCTATTGTTAGCATACATCATCAACAAATCATGTCAGCAATAATAATCAATCATCATAACATCTAATCAGATGTACATATGTCACATCAACAACAATCAAACCCCAATAATACACTCCCTGACTCAATCTAGAGTCCAAAGGGTTTCATCGATGCCACTGCATCCTCGAGGTCCAAAGTCCTACACACTTAGGAGAACCTAGTCAATATCACATGCCTATGTAAACACACAAAATAACATATCGTCATATCCATAATGCCTCATAATCATAATAAAATGCCCAAAAGTATAATCTGGATCACTTGCAAGCAAGTGTCCTCAAAGAATAAGTTCTCTCAGTGTGCACAAGAGAGGTATGTTACATGAAGCTTATCATTGAGCCAAGAGTACCCTGGGGAGACTAGAGAATTGGCCCATAATTTATGTATTAGATGAAAAATTTTGGGATCATGTAGCCATTCCTAGCGAACAACTTGGAGCCAATCTAGTACAATGAAGGAGAGAGAAAAAGCGACCATTCATCTTCATATTTTCTGGAAAGTGCATCATCAACCACATTGTCTTTTCCTTTCTTGTAATTGATCTCATAATCATATCCAAAGAGCTTAGTCACCCATTTTTGTTTCTCTGAGGAGTAAAGGCGTTGTTCCAGAAAATACTTGAGGCTTTGATGATATGTCTTAATTTGGAAGCATTTCCCCAATATATAAGGGCACCAAAGATCCATGGCATGCAAAATAGCCAACATTTCCTTTTCATATATTGATTTTCCCAAATGTTTCTCTGACGTTTGTTTGATGGTAAAGGCCAAAGGTCGACCCTCTTGCATAAGGATTGCACCAATTCCTTTCCCGGAAGCATCACATTCCAGRAAAAGGGTCTTTGTGAAATCAGGAAGGGTCGGGACTAGAGTGGTTCACATGGCCATCTTCAAGGTTTGATAAGCCTGAGCAGTTGTTGGAGTCCAATTGAAAATTTTGTTTTTAAGGAGAGCAGTGACAAGTGCCGCAATATTTCCATAATTCTTAACAAAATTGCGATAATAACCTTTTAAAGCAAGAAATCCACAGAATATTTTGAGAGTCTTTGGGTGAAGCCAATATTGCATAGCTTCAATCTTTTTAGGATCCACCCTGACACCAGTCTTGCCAACAAGATGACCCAAGTACTTGACTTTCGAGGTGCCAAAAACACATTTAGATTGTTTGAGGAAAATTTGATGTTGAGATATTAAATGGAGAACTCGATCCACATGATCAATATGGTTTGTCTAGGTTTTACTATATATGAGGATATCACCAAAGAAAACTAAGACAAAATGATGGAGAAAAGGATGGAAGACATGATTCATGAGGCTTTGGAAAGTGGAGGGAGAATTACACAAGCCAAAGGGCATGACCAAAAGCTCATAGTGGCCCCCATGAGTTCTAAATGCAATCTTAGGAATGTCTTCCTCATTTATATGGATCTGGTGGTAGCCAGAACGAAGATCAAGTTTAGCAAAGAACTGGGCACTACTCAATTCATCCAAGAGGTCATCAATGACAGGAATGGGAAATTTGTCTTTAATGGTGAGTTTGTTGAGGGCATGGAAGTCAGGACACATGAGCCAATAACCTTATTTCTTAAGGACCATGACCATAGGAGAAGAGTAGGGGATCTTACTAGGGAGAATAAAACATGCCTTGTGCAATTCTTGAACAATTTTCTCAATTTCATTTTTTTGGTAAAAGGAATGATGATGGGGACGAATATTGGGAGGAAGGCTTCTTGGGACAAGGGGAATGGAATGATAATGAACACCACATGAAGGAGGGAGTCCCTAGGGAGTGGAAAAAACCACTTTATGTTTAGAGAGGATGGATTGGAGGTCATGTGGAACAGAGGGTGTCTCAATGGCTTGTATGGCATGGAGTTGGGAAATAATGCCAGAATGACCTTTTTTTAGCATATTTTCCATGTGATGGGAACTCATGATCTTCGGGGAACCAGCGGTGAATCCTTGGAACTTATATTGTTGGTCCTCCTGGTCAAATTGCATGGTTAATTCCTTAAAATCCATGAGAATGGGACCCAAACTCCTCAGCCATTATTTACCGAACACAATGTCACAACATCCCATGTCAATAGAAAACATATGATATTTCAAGTGGTACTCACCAATTTGGAGACGTGCATTTTCACAATGCCCTCCACATTTCGTGGACCCACCATTGGAAATCATGATTTGAAAATTATTGATAGCATAGATATAGAAATTAGTTTCTTGGGCAATGCAATGATGAATAAAATTATGGGTGCTTCCACTATAAAAAATAATGATGACCTTCCTATGCTTAATGTAACCAATTATCTTGAGGGTTTGGGGAGAAGAGAAGCAAGTGAGAGAATTTAGGGAAATGACCGGTTCTACTTCGGGAGGGTCTGAGAGAGGGGTCATGTTTGTGGGCTCACGTGACACGGACACAAGGGGAGCCTCAACATCATCTTCTGAAACATCCTCTGAGATGGACATAAAAATCTTTTGTTCCTTACACTTATTCCCAAGAAAATATTTGTCATCACAATTATAACAAAGGCCTTTGATTTGGTGTTCATCCATTTCATCCCGGGTCAATTTATGGATCTTTAGTGGAGTAGAAGGAGGAGTGGGAGTGATTGGTTTAGTGCAAGGAATGAAGAAGGGCTTTTTTTCAGAAGATACAACTTGTTGTGCTTCCTTAGATATTTAGTAGTGTCCACCCAACTCTAAGGCGAGCCATGAGGACATGGCCACAAATCTCATCGTTGAGGCCACTGATAAAAAATTCTCAAAAAAAAGCATCATACATGCCCTCTGTATGAAAATCCAATCGCTCAAAATCGACTATAAAGTATTCCACTATGCCAGATTGTTTCAGCTTTGTCAAATGACCTAAATGGTTGGTGTCAGTGTCAAAGCGTTCATAAAGCTCTACCACAAAGTGTGTCCAAGCCACATACCCTTGGTGGGCATTTTTTCTCCATTGCCACCAATGCCAACATTCTTGATCTAGAAGGAGAACACCATACCGAAGTTTGGCCGACTCATCTGTAATTCCATACAAAGAGAAATGATGTTCCATTTGAGCTACCCAACTAGTGGGATCCAAGCCATCAAATTTGGTCACATCCATAATGGAAGGCGTAGGTCATGCTGAAAGTGATTGGGATGAAAATTATGGGAATGAGAGGAAGCTTCACCTTCAGTTTGCAAATGTGGATCATATGAGGGAAGATCTGTTGGGATATCCATCTTGGCGCAGATCATCATAGTGACGGATTCAAGCTGGGTAGCAAGTTCTTGTTTGAGGTCTTGTTTGAGGTCCTCTATTTTGGCATTGATGGAGGAATGCATGTTTTTATTGAAGGTGGCAATATTGGCACTGATTTGTCTCACTTCTTGTTGGGTTTCTGTGAAATTAGAGTGTAAGGCATTAAAGAAAGCTTCCAAGTCTTGGCTACGAGTGTGGTCCATGATGAAGAGGGAACACAAAAGGGGGTGGGTGGGACCACATAGAAATGGGTTATGGGTGAAGTGTATCAAAACGATCAGGGCGACGAGTTGAATCCAATGGGTTAAAGACCAAATAAGGGTGTTGAAGGGGTTCAGGTCCACGAGAAAAAACATCTGCTGAAAAATGATAGGTATGACTGCGATAAGGGAGAAGAGAGAAATCCAACTTTATAGGTCTCAAATAATGGTGCCAAAAAGATCCAGACCTTTTTTTTTTATTCCTGCGGAGTTATACTCCGATCTGAAGAATAATGTAGTAATGAAATTCCCAAATGCTTAACAGGAAGAAATGTGTAGTAATTCTGCAACCCGAATGCAAGAGACATAGTTGCGCTGAAATAGATATTGTTTGTTATGTTTTTGTTTCCATCCCAAGGGTTAGGGTATTCAATGGTTCTACAGATAAGGGTTTTCCCTATGTTATATCTCTCTGATATACGTGTGGGGTCCAACAGTAGTACACGAACCAATATCTCAGGGCACCAAGTAAGGAGGCTAGATCGTGCCTTAGTCATACTACCTGACTATCCAGGTAGTAGAGAGTATATTCCTGAGTGTTTTCCTCGATTGCACTATATCTATTAGGTGGTCGATCAGTTTATCTATGGAGGGATTTAGGATATCTAGGTCGATACGTATACAGGTGTTGTTTGATGTGCTACCACTCGAAGGGGTAGCAACAGGGGTTACAAGGGTGGCCAACAGATGTGTGCTTAAGTACCACTTGTATTTCCTGTGTGTATGAATCCATGACTGCGGGTTTATGCATGTAACGATAGATATTTGTAGCTTAAAGGCATTGGAATACGTCTCTACCCTGAAAAAAAATTAAGCCACAATTTTAGACCGAGGAAGGTGCTATGATACCACTTGTAATATTCCATATATAAAATAGTATGAAGAATATAAATAATTAGCTAGAAATGGCAGATAAACAATTATATAATCATAACAACACCACAATAATACCAAAATAATACCAGAATAACACCAGAAGAGCACTTTGATTACTAAGAGCAATGTTCAGTTGGCTCTTCGAGGGGGAAACCTCCAGTAGAGAAAATCTCTATTACAATAATATCCAAGACAAAACATCTCATACCCTTGAATCCTATTTATACTAAATATATCTATCAAAAGAACCATCTAGAGGAAGATCCTTCTAGAAGAAAAAGCTTATATTAGGTCTTCTTACATTTTACTTATTCTTCCTTATTGCTAGGCCTTATTAATATTGACTTTTATTACATGAAAATATATTATTCTACCTACGTGAGGGGTTAGGTCCCTAACACTTTGGCTGACATATTTTTTTTCTTGTCCAGATATTCCATGCTCCCATTCATGGAGGGTGGTTGGTTGTTCAACGACCATCCCCCTCATTAACTCATTTTCCTTGAAACTAGGGTAAAAGGGGAATTTAACTCATTATTTCTAATTCATATATTTAGCAAGGAAGCTTGGGTCATCTTAGCATGATGAATCCCCTCATTAGATTTCTTCACTCTTCCCTCTAGTTGTATCATGTCCAATACTTTAAGGCTCCCCCACCACAGTCAGTTGTTGGCATTTACCATTATATATTTACAATGCTTTCATGCCACTGCATGGAAACCATAAACCACGATTAATTAAATAAAATAATAGGTTTAGAAAAGGGGGTATTGCACCATTATTTTCTTGGTATCCTTCCTTATGGAGACACAAGTCTCAATATTAGTTCTACCTAGTCAACCATAATTGTATCTCTTAATTTAAAAAATCAATCTTCATCCCTAACACATCAAAACTGTCACTTGAGGTTTCAACCTTTCTCTTAGAGAAAGGAATTTTTGAAACCACGAACGATTTTAGTATCATAACGTTATTCGGTTTCCAAGAGAAAACCCTTTTCTCCATTTTTATGTATCAAACATACACTTTGTTATATAAGTATACAAACAATACAAGTACTGGTCTCATTTCTTTAATGAGAAAAGAAAAAAAATAGTCCATCCCATTGTCCTGGAAACTCAAAGAAGTTTTTGTAAATCATATCTCTCATTTGGATGAACTTGGAGGTCAATTTCACCAACTTGGCCTAAATAAGGCTAAATTCATTGATGGTTTTGACCCTAATGATTTATTTACTACACATATGTCCTTGGTGGGATATTCTTCATATTTCACTAACTTTGAACCTATTAAAGGAGGAAGGGATAATTTAAATCTCCTTGAGACTTAATTTGATGAATCCCTGAATGATATAGAAGAATTAGCCATCAATGATGGGTGTTATTGAAAGTAAGACAGAGAAGTAACAAACAAAATTCCTATTTCTCCTATTGTTTCACAAAGAAGTACCCGGACAAAAACAAAACCAAGGAGTAGCAGTTTGTAAACGAGGAAAACACATGTTGGAAACTCAAATGATGGCAATGACAAGGACCCTATGAAGAAAAATATTGAAAAATCTCATGGTGTACATACCTATGCTAAAAGAAAAAGAGAAACCCAAAAAACGGGACTAGAAATACCTAAAATTCAAGAAAATCCTCAGGCAATGGATGTAGATGAAATTATCGAAGAACCCAACTGGTTAGAATAGTGACAACTGGAAACCCATGAAATTGTTGAAGATATAGTCACTCAAGAACCATAAATATTTAAAGAAGAGTTTGTAACACTTCGCCATGCGGCCTATAATAGAAATTCCAAAAAAATGTTAATAAAGAAGGTACACACAAAAAACAAGAAGTGTCTGAAAAATAGAAAACGGAAATTGATTTTCATGGGGTTGTGCCTTCAAATATTGTACAGTTTCATGAGGCAACCATAGAAGCATTGAAGGAATCCATATACAATATATAAAACGAAAATTTAATTCTAAAGGAAAAAATAAAGGAATTAGAGTCTTCTCTGATTTCAAAACCATTATTTGTTGAGCCATTAACCACAATTCAACCAACACTTACCCTAGAGGATGTCCCAAAAAGAAGCAGTAAGTTGAACGGTTCATCTAGTTTTTTGTTAGCAATAAGAAAGTATGTTAGAGATATAATTAAAATAAGAATAGACTTAATCCAAGAAATATGGTATCTTGCACAAATATCCATCAACACTACTTCCCTCATGTGTTTAGAAGCTCACAAACACAAGGGGACCACTTTCCAAGGTACCCAAATCTCAACACTCCCTCTTACCGAGGAAAGTTCCCTTCACCACCAATACCATCCCTATAGTGGATATGGTTGCCTCCTGGAATATAGTCGGTGAGTATGGTTTTACCCTGATCAATTAAAGTAATCTGACATAGATCTGCTCAATATGTGTGATCTATAGATGGAAGTGTCTCTCCACCTCTCCAAGATCACCTAGATCTTGGTATCAAAGTTTGATACCAAATTCTCATCCCTAATCAATGGTTGAGATCATATCAAGGAAATATCAACTCAAAACCCACTTTACTTAAGTTTCCATAGTTTCACTTTATGTCCCTTTATTCACCCACAAAGTGAATTAATTGTCACGTTAGGCTAAAATGACCAAATTTCACTTTTGACTTAAATCTCCTAATTCAAAGTGAAATTAGACATAAAGTAAATGGTACAAGGTACACCGTACTTGTTGATTTTTTGATATGCAAGGTTTTAAGAATGAATTTCTTTCCATTTTAGCATTTAATTTAAACCATAAACAATTTAGTTGCATCAACCAATATCACAAGAAGAAACACCATGCACAAGTACACAAGAAGTATCCTGGGAAACCCTTCTTAACAAGGGAAGAAAACACAACCAATCCTTTGTTATATTCTTCAATAGAAATACCTTCACCACCAATAAAACCTATCACACAAGAGGGTTCTTGTAAACCCTAGAAGACTAGCACCCAAGAGAGGTGTGCACTTTTCCCAAGAATATGTACTATTTGCTGAAATTTCCAAACTCACACAAAATATATGATTTCGCAATGGGGAATTTACCTTTAATTATATTAGACTTGACCTGTCAACATAAGTTTCTATTAGCACAACAGGGCCGGCCTCTCTAACTCACAATATAATTAATAATAACCAAATTAATTATCTTTTACATTAATTATCAATTACATTAAGGTGGGGCCGACCTGTACCCTTTACATTAAAATTAGGGTTACAGGTAGGTCTGACTCTTGAACAATATAGCAAGGGATATCATACACCCACTAGTGCTCAGTCACTAGGGACACATCCATAGGGATGTCCATATATCTATCTCACTATGTCTCACAAGAGAAACACACTCACTAGTGCTCAACCACTAGGATCATTTTCACCTGTGCTCATCCACAGGCACATCCACTCAACAGATCTTCTTTCCCACTGCATTACACAGGAGAGTCATCTAGATTTCATCATCTCAACTCTCTGCTCAGAGGAGGCTAATACATCATCTTCATCTCTGTCTCATAACTATGCACCCAGTTCATGGGAATTCACACATTCACCTTATGCTCAGCCATAGGCACGTCCAACTCAGTAGATCTCCTTTCTCACTGCGTTACACAGGAGAATCATCTAGATTTATTCTCAACTCTCTGTAAGGAGGAGGCCATCTTTGAAACTTCCCAGAGCTGATGTGAGGTGGTATCAAATTTGAGTTGACTGATTTTTTAGTAGATTGGACAACATGTGGTAATATAAAATGTATATTAATTCAACATATGGTTGAATCAATATACATGGTAATTTTTCCTTGGGTCCCCTCTTAGGCATTCTCTTAGACTCTTGCCCCCCTTTTTTTTCATTCCTATGGATTTATACTCCAATCTGAAGAATATTGCAGTGATGAAATGCCCAAATGATTAACAAGAATAAATGTGTAGTAATTCCACATTCTGAATGCAGGAGACACAGTTGTGTGGCAATATATCTTGTCTATTATGGTTTTTTTTCTGTCCCAAGGGTTAGGGTATTCAATGGCTCTACAGACAAGGGTAATCCCTGTTTTATAGCTCTCTAATATACGTGTGGGGTCCAACAGTAGTACTCATCCCAATATCTCAGGGAACCAACTAAGGAGGCTATATCGTGCCCATAGTCGTACTACCCAACTACCCAAGTACTAGAGAGTATCTTCCCAAGTGTTATTCTCGATGGCACTATATAATTCAAGTGATCAATCGGTTTATCTATTGAGGGATTTAGGAGATATATGTCGATCTATATACAGGTGTTGTATGATGTGCTACCACTCAAAGGGGTACCAACAAGGGTTACAAGGGTGGCCAACAGATGTGCGCTTAAGTAACACTTGTATTTCCTACATTTATGAATCCCTAACCATGGGTTTATATGTTTAATGACACATATTTGTAGCTTAAAGACGTTGGAATACGTCTCTACCATGGAAAAAAAATTAACTCGAAATTGTCTATCGAGGAAGGTGCTCTGATACCACTTGTAATATTCCAGATATAAAATAGTATGCAGAACATAAATAATTAGCTAGAAATGGCATATAAAAAATGATATAACCATAACATCACCACAACAATACCAAAATAATACCAGAATAAAACTAGAAGAGCACTTTGACTACTGAGATCAATGTTCACTTTCCTCTTCGAGGGGGAAAACTCAAGTAGAGAAGAGCTCTATTACAATAATATCCAAGACAAAACTTCTCATACCCTCATCTCATATTTATACTAAATATTTCTATCTAAAGAACCATCTAGAGGAATATCATTCTAGAAGTGGAAGCTTCTATTAGGTCTTCTTACATTTGACTTATTCTTCCTTATTGCTAGGCCTTATTAATATTGACCTTTATTACATGGAAGTATGTTATTCTACCTACGTGAGGGGTTAGGTCCCTAACACTTTGGTTGACATCTTTTTTTTTCCTGTCCATATCTCCCATGCTCCCATTCATGGAGGGTGGTTGGTTGTTCAACAACCATCCCCCTCATTAACTCATTTTCCTTGAAACTAGGGTAAAAGGGGAATTTAACTCATTATTTCTAATTTAGATATTTCAATAAGGAATCTTGGGTCATCTTTGTCAAACAATTGGCTTAGGTTGATCGATAGTTGGTATGGATTGTTGGTTTTCATTAATGTCAACTATTGGAGAGTGATATTGTGTATTGATGTCAACCCTTAGTGATTGATGTCAACCCTTGGAGAAAGTCCGGTAGTGAATTCTGGTAGCACAAAGATTTGGGTAATGGACCCAAGGTTGTTTCATGTATAATGGTATGAGTTTTAGTATATTTGAAGGTAAGACTATTCTATATGGATAGTACATGTCATTTCATTTCTGGTGGTATGTGGAACGTCACATAACTCCTCACGGTTTGAGAGTTATGGCCTTACGAAGTTAGAGGGACCTCATATGTTGGCTTGAAGCCCCAAAAGGTCAAAGAAGTCAAATATCTTGCAAAGAAGAAATTATTATTTAAATGATAAAGTAAAGTGACAAAGTCAAGAAGGATTATTTAAATAATAAAGTGAAGTGACAAAATCAAAGAAGATTATTTAAATGATAAAGTGAGGTGACAAAGTCAAGGAGGAATATTTAAATGATAAAGTAATGGAGAACTTTCTAATTATGNAAAGTGGTTAACCCTAAAAATGAGGAAAATAGGTTAAGTGACCTATAAATAGTTTAAGTGACCTAGAAATGGGTTAAGTGACCTAGAAGATGCTTCTAAGGAAAATATTTGGAGAGTATAAATAAGAGGTAAGGCTCTCTCATTTTATATCACACTTGAGAATATTGAATATCTATAGGTGACTGAGGTAACCAAAGGATATCTAAGCCAAATTTCAGAGGGAAGGTGAAGAAAAGAAGGTCAGAATTCAAGAGAGGATAAATTATTTTGATGATGCTTTCTAAGGTATGTTATTTATAGGTCATCTCACCATTTTCGCAATAATTTTTTTTCTAGAATGATTCAGACTGTGAAATTGATAGTCCGTTAAGGAAACATATCCAAGTATCTATGGTAAAACTTTCAACTTGCGGTTATTTGTAATTTTGGAGTTACACTCCGTGGAAAATAGGGTTTGTGGCTAGTCTTGAAACTAGTCTAAAACAGGTGTTTTGGGTAAAAATGACATAATTTCTTCATAACAGATCAAAATTCAGTAAGACCAATTTTTTTGGTTAGAGTATAGTTTGTAGTGTTATTTGTAACATTTTCATATCCATTCAACAAATATTATGTGTGGGGCACTCTCTATAAGGTCGCTCTTCAGATAAGCCAGAATTTCGCAAGGTATGCCATTTTTGCTATAACTCTTTTTCTGAGAGATTCCAAGTAGTGACACTTGGAGGAATTGTATAAAACAAATTGAAGAACATTGTGTACTATTTTCATATATTTATTCATTACAGTTACATAGTTATTATTATTTCAAGTTAGGGTTGTTGACTAATCCCAAACTAGTCATGTGAGACTAAAGAAACGTTTGATGAAAATGCTAGTTTCTTGTTGTGAAAGTTAAGGAAGATTTGCAGGTATGTGATCGTATACACCAGGTCTATTACAGAGTTACAAATCATATTTGGATGATTAAATTGATGAGGGATTTTGGTTAAGGTACATGTTGGGTACATGGTTGAGACAAGTAGTTTATGAGTTGGCACATACATGAGGTGTATAGTTGGTGATGTTGGTACATCTTGATGATTAATAGTTGATGAGTAGTTGATACATGATTGGTACATACTTGGTACATGGTTGGAGACACTTGTTAGTAGTATTGTTGACACATGGTTTATGGATGATGTAGCATACTTGTATTAGTATATTATTAGAATCTCATATTGATCTTGGTGATGATTATGAGTTATTGTGTTATGGTTGGTTGATGCACATATTTGAGAGTTGTCTTAGTGATTGATCTTGGTGAGTAGATCTGATTTGGTTGATAAGATTGAAGAGATTGGTTGTTGTGATAGGTTATTTGTAAAGGTTTGGTGCATGGTTGATGCACTTGTTCATGGTACAGGTTTTGTACAGGTTTGGTGCATGGTTGATGCACTTGTTCATGGTACATGTTTTGTACAAGTTGGTGCAGGGTTGATGCACGTGTTTATGGTACAGGTTGATTGGTACATATTTACAGCAGTATATCTCACAGTGATAGTGTGACAGTAGTTCCATAATTCTAATTATACGTCAGGGCGATTGGACGGGGCAAGGACAAGTGGTTGTAGCCACCTTCCGGTTGTAGCCAGAGAACATAGGGGGTTGTAGCCTCCTTCTATTTTAAGCCAACGAATTGGGGAGTTGGAGCTTCCCTCGGGTTCTAGCCTGAGAAACTAGGGGGTTGGAGCCTCCTTCCAGTTGCAACTGGAAAACAAAGGAATTTGGTGCTTCCAATGAATGTAATTCTTCAAAACATATAAGAATAATCATTCTGTGGTTTTCTCCTGCTTTGGGTGTCCATGTAAAACACTGGTGTACTGTGTATGTGTATGATTTTTCATTTGTTCATTGCTTATTTAATCTGCATTTATTGAATGATAACGCTACATTGATATAACACTTGGATTATATGGTTAAAAAAGATTAGATTTCTCTATTATTGATTCACCCCCCCTCTTAGTAATACAACAATATTAACATGACGAAACCCCTCATTAGGTTTCTTCACTCTTCCTTCTAGTGGTATTATGTCCAATACTTTAAGGCTCCCCCACCATAGTTAGTTGTTGACATTTACCATTATATATTTACAATTCTTTCATGCCACTGCATGGAAACCATAAACCATGATTTATTACATAAAATCATATGTTTAGAAAAGGGGGTGTTACACCATTCTTTTCTTGGTATCCTTCCTTATTGAGACACAAGGCTCAATATTAGTTCTACATGGTCAACAATAATTTTATCTCTTAATTTAAAAAATCAATCTTCATCCCTAGCACATCAATATTGTCACTTGAGGTTGCAACCTTTCTCTTAGAGAAATGAATTTTTGAAACCACAGTGGATTTTAGTATGATAAGGTTATTTGGCTTCCAAGAGAAACCCCCTTTTCTCCATTTTTATGTATCAAACATACACTTTGTTATAGAAGTATACAAACAATACAAGTACTAGGCTCATTTCTTTAATGAAAAAAGAAAAAATCAGTCCATACCATTGTCCCGGAAACTCGGAGAAGTTTTTGTAAAGCATATCTCTCATTTGGATGAACTTGGAGGTCAATTTAACCAACTTGGCCTAAATGAAGATAATGTGTTGATGGTTTTGACCCTAATTTATTTATTGCACATATGTCCTTGGTGGGATATTCTTCATATTTCACTAACTTTGAACATATTAAAGGAGGAAGGGATAATTTAAATCTCCTTGAGACTTCATTTGATCAATCCCTTAATGATATGGAAGAATTATCCATCACTGATGGGTGTTATCAAAAGTAAGGCAGAGAAGTAACAAACAAAAACCTTATTTCTCCTATTGTTTCACAAAGAAGTACCTCGGGAAAAACAAAACCAAGGAGTAGGAGTTTGGACACAAGGAAAACATYTGTCGAAAACTCGGATGATGGCAGTGACAAGGACCCTATGAAGAAAAATATTGAAAAATCTCATGTTGTACATACCTATGCTAAAAGAAAAAGAGAAACCMAAAAAACGGGACTAGAAATACCTAAAATTCAATAAAATCCTCGGGCAATGGATGTAGATGAAATTATYGAAGAACCCAACTAGTTAGAATAACAACTGYTGGAAACCCAAGAAATTGTTGAAGATATAGTCACTCAAGAACCATAAATATTTGAAGAATATTTTGTAACACTTCACCACGCGGCCTATAATCGAAATTCCAAAAAAATGTTAATATAGAAGGTGCACACAAAAAAMAARAAAGTGTTTGAAAAATAGAAAACGGAAATTGATTTCCATGGGGTTTCACCTTCAAATATTGTACAKTTTCATGAGGAAACCATACAAGCATTGAAGGAATCTTTATACAATATAGAAAACAAAAATTTAATTCTAAAGGAAAAAATAAAGGAATTAGAGTCTGCTCTGATTTCAAAACCATTATTTGTTGACCCATTAACCACAATTCAACCAACATTTACCCTAGAGGATGTCCCAGAAAGAAACAGTAAGTTGAAAGGTTCATATAGTTTGTTGTTAGCAGTAAGAAAGTATGTTGGAGATAGAATTAAAAGAAGAATAGACTTAATCCAAGAAATATGGTAGCGTGCACAGATCTCCACCAAATTTTCAACGAGGATTATGCATTTCAAAGAATATCTCCAAAATATCTGGAAAAAGACAAATGTTTTTACAAGGAAACTATGGGAACATTTTCGATTAAAGTTTAAAGTTTAAGTGACACCCACAGAAGAGAAAAAAACCTTCCCTCTAATATCTAGATGAAACAAATCAATTTCTTCTCGTTGAAAATAATTAAAAGTTTAAGAGAAATGTTAAATGAGATAGATGCCATGAAAAGTAAAAGAGGTCATATTTTCTTAAAACCCGTTGATCTCTCAAAGAAACTCAATAGCCCAAATTTATTAATGGACACAATACTTTTATCTAAAGAGAAATTATTAGAACAACTTGAAGTATCAAAATTTGCATGAGAGAGTGAGTTCATTAACTCATTAGAAATCTCCAAAGATGAAGTTGAAACATGGTCGGTCTGATATACTAACCATAATGATGACATTGACGACACATTGCACCAGTTGGGTATTGACCTAAGAGAAATGGAGAATTAGTTGTTCAAGATTAAAACCAAACATGAGATTATAGTGGCCCCAATGAGGGAATACATATAAGAGTGGCTAATAAAAGCCCTAATTAAGATCATCAAGACATATCAACATGAATAGGCTACAATAGTTATTACACCTCTAGCAAAGTGACCATCTACAAAAGAGGCATCAACAAGAAAGTAAAGGGTTCAAAGCATTTCCATCACAGTGAGTCAAGTAGCAACCCTATTCTTGTCCTTCCCATCTTTTCTTCTAAAATAATTGTGTATATTGCCTTCCCATTCCCAGTAATATGTGAAGCCTAAGGTCGACCCTCAATTGTTTTTCTTGTGTCTTCCAAGTCTTTTTCTTTTCATGGTCTACGAGAACCCCATCCCAGTCCTCTTTGAAGGAAAAACACAATCTTTTATTTGTAATCCAAGACAATACTATGTATTTATTTAAAGACATCTATTAATTTTTGGGTTCCCAAATAACTAATTTGGGACATAACATTATTGATATCTCAATACTTTGATTTAAAGCATGAGATTTTAGATGTGTGTCTATCTGAATATTATTTTTGTTTAATGAAATGATTATTTAAATCTATCTTCCATATGTGGTCCATACTTTTTTTCCCTTTAACTAAATATCGTGTTCTACTTTGATTAATGTTGTGATCAGAATTTCTTCTTATTTCAATGCATACTCTTTTGGTTTATAATCTTGTAACATATTGTAAATATTTACTTTCTACAATATACCTAGTCCTCTCTCAGGTATTCTTTGCATCTAAATATTTATTTCAAGAATAATATTGGTCCTTTCTCAAGCATTTTATTTGTTCTTTATGATATTTGAAATAGAGGAATACCACCTCTTTAAAACCATAGGGGGATGTATCTTCATGAGGTTGACTCAAAGGTCATAAAATGATCTTTTTAATCAACAATACTATCACAACTTGACTTTTGAAACAATTTTCTAGTTTTTCTTCTAATTAAAGCATAACAATTTTGAATACTAAAAGCTCTTATGGATTCCTTCATGCAAAGAAACCACATTTTTATGCATTATCCCAATAATTTGTCTATCGATCTCTTTAAGCTAGAACTATATGCATTATTTCCTAGAAATGCAACCATTACAAAGTGAACCTTTTATTCCAAGCAAAAAAAAAAAAAATAGTACGTTTGTTGTTCACAGTGTTAATATTATTGTTAATTGATCGAGGCTCCCAAACCTAAACATATTAGTAACTAAATGTCTCTTTATCATGTAGAAAGATTACAATCTCTTAAGGTTATCTAAATCTATAGAGTAGGATAGGGTATCCTAATAGGATAATGCAGAGATAACATTAGATTCCTATTTTGATACTACTTAAAATTTAAATTATTTTGCAATGGTGAAGACTATGAGACAAAGATAGAAAATGTTCTTTGATAAGGTTTTGATGAGTAAAATTAGACATAATTAAAATAAATATATTGCCCATCTTTGTTATTTGGAACTATTAAGTTATTGTTTGATAACTGACATAAATTTTATTACAAATATGATTATAGTTCAGTATTTTGAATATATATATATATATAAACTATTGATTTTATGAAATGTAATAGATTGATGAATTGAATATTACAATCAATTTGTATCGATAAATTTAATTTAGTGTATAAAAGTTTAACATTGATTATTTTTAGGTAGATAATGACTTTTGTAAGTTAGGAGACATTCATTACCTCCTCCTTGCATATTCAAATAATAAAAAAAAAAAAAATCATTAGAACAATAACACTAAGTGTCGAAGAAGTCATTAAAGACGCACATTTATTACGTTTCATTTTGAAAAGTTAAGAAACATTATTATGATAACCAAAACATATAGAAAATATGATACAATATGTTTTAGGGTTAGGGGTTGTTGGATTACTCAAGGATGGGACAACAACATTATTTATATTATTAAAAATATTGAGAAAATATCTTGAGGTAATGAGATTAATCTGATATGTAAATTATATATATATATATATATATATCGGCTAAGGAAACTATAAATGTTATGTAAAAGAAAACATTTAGTTAAGAGTATGTTCTCTTTCGTTATTGCCTAGATGAATAGTAAAGGAAAGGTTGTATGTACAACATATGATACACACATTTCAATGGGTATGGTAGAGTAAATCCTTAATTTTGAGAAGCATGTTCTACATTCCATTGGAAACTATGGATACACCTCATAGGATTTTAAGAGTTTCATCTTATTATGAAGTATGAAATGAAAAGTCATAAATAAATAAATAAAT
This sequence comes from Picea engelmannii, assembly GCA_009831015.1. Classification (NCBI taxonomy): domain Eukaryota; kingdom Viridiplantae; phylum Streptophyta; class Pinopsida; order Pinales; family Pinaceae; genus Picea; species Picea engelmannii. The sequence goes on from ML798432.1 coordinate 118,219, forward strand.
TGAATTTAATATAAATGCATAGAATGCAGATTTCATGGATTGGTAACTATAAATATTATGGAACAATAACTATAAATATTATTCAAGTAAAAATCTAAGTCTAAGATTGTTTGAAGCCCTTTATCATCTAATGTCAAACCTTGAAGTAGGAAAAATTTGAGGTATGGGTTGGAATGGTGAGACAAATGAGTTGTCTTCATTATTGAAATATTTTTAGGATAGTGTGAAAAAATCAAATTATCGAATAATCTTCAAAAAGACATATTAAAGTATGGTGGTTATTACATTGAAAATTTTACAATTGAAAGGTGTCTTGATTGTTTGAATAAATATAATGGTATGGTTTTAATTAAAAGGTGCTTAAATATACTAAAAATTATTGATACAGTTATGTCACTGTAGAGATGAGATGGCATGATCATTTCCATTCACATTTTTAAAAGGTTAATGTATGGTAAAGAACAATAGTATGCAAGATGTGAAAATAATGATGGAAATTTGTTGACTAGTGATTTTAGAAGTTTCCAAAGAGATGTTGAAAGTAATATCAAAATGCCTCATGAATTAATTTAAAAGTTAGAAAATGGATATTCTAAATCTCTTGGTTCCTAATAAAATCAATAGATTTGAATATGGGAAATTAAATTTACACTAAAGGGTCCTCTCCTTATTGTTAATGTAGTACTAGCCTTGCGATGACTTCATGATAGTGTGATCAAAGTAGTGACCATGTAATAATTTTTAAAGAGTTAACCCTAACGGCATGCAAATACCACACATTATGATTACCTTGCATTTTGACCATAACTTCGAGATGAATTTTCCTAAAGGGTGGGTGTATGTAACGCCCCATATTTTGACCTTAGGTAGTTTGAACATTGTTTTTTACTTATATTAGTAATTCAAGGATTAACATTTGTTTCGATTCAGTTAGACTAAGTTAGATGTTTTATATGACTACATTTGGACCTATTTATCTATTACATGATATTATTCTTACTATTATGTGCTCATGACAATGATAGTTCTCTAATTTTTTAATCATGAAAATTAAAATGGGGAATTTCGGTACATGGTTACTAGTTCAAGTTATGTTGTGAATGTATAACAGATGCAATGAATGATAAAAATAAACGTACATTTCTTAATTGAACTTCAATACAAATATGTATTCTCATATGAAATTTGTGATGTATGTGCATGGATATGAGTTATTGTGAACTAATCTACATGTCGATGAGCTATGTGGTCGCTACCTGACTGTAGTGTTGAGGCAAATTCGATGTCTTAGAMATCAAGAAGATGGTGTATGATATAAGTTGTACTTACAATTTAACTTACGATTYGAAATATTGCTATGATCTCTGGTAAGTGTGATTTTTACCAAATGCAGAGTTTTCCCATAGTGGTTGTTTGAGGATGTGACTCTAAGAAAAATAGTTGCATAGTTTGGTTCAATATAGGGTGTTGACCCTAATCCAATTAGAGAGGGTGGATGTATTTCCCACAAAGTATTCTCTTGACCCTAGTTGTATCAATATGGGTGGAGTTATTTCCCACCATTTATCCTCTAAAACCTCGATTTGTGGGAGGGTTGTGTGAAGTTATGCTCCCTTAAATGTGTCATGGTGACTACTAGTTTCTTGTTGGGGAATATTGGTCAAGATAGATGATACTTTATATTACAAGTTCTATATGGAGTTAGGTCAATACAGTTGACACTCCATCTTATCCCAAAAAAGGAAAGGATAGAATGTGGAAGATGGGAGTAGGCTAGGGAGGAAGGATGCTTTGATGTTAGTTGAGAATACTGAATGGGGATTAGATGTTCCATTTTTGTTTACTCACTTGGTTACTACCATTTTTTAAACCCTCTTTCTTTTGATATTTTAAGTGTGATAATCAATTATTGTAATTTTGTTTGCTAAGATTATTGAATGATGCATTTACTTGATCTCTTGTCCTGCATATCTTGGTGTGATCATATAGGAACTATGCCCTATAGGAAATGGTTGTTAATCATTAGTACTTGTGTAGGCTATGTGTCTTCTAGATACCCATACATACCTTGCACATGTACACTAATACAATTAATTGAAGTATGAATTATTAAACTAAGGTATTAACTATTTAATTGAATGGTTTAATTACTATGCAAATGATATTTCATACATAAATATCTAGCAGCATTAGATACCTTCTTTGAATTTGTTTGATTGTGGGTATGATGAATTAAATGAGTATGGTGGATTGTCAAAAAGTTTGGGGAAAATTATCAAGTTGCATTTATAAGCTAGCATGGGGGGGATTTTATTTATTTTTATTTTATGTAAGTCGGTTATATTTTAGTTTTATTTTAACTTTCCCCAAAAACCTAGATGAAGGAGGTTTATGGATAATAATGAGGGTGGTTGAGGAGACTTGAGGAAGGGAGTATGGAAATTTGATAAATAGGAAGAGGAGGTTGAGAGGGTGGGGGACATTGAGAGTTTGAAATTTTCTTGGAAGAAATATTCTTGTCACAATATTCATAGAGCATAGGTGCATTTCTATTCTTGGAATCATGGGCATGGAAGGCCAAGAGACTGAAAGGTTTATTGGACCTAGGAATTTGGATAGGCTCCTAGTTGGTTGGGAGGGTAATTCCATTGTTTCACTCTGGGAAAGTGGGAAAATAATTAGGAAAATAATTCTTTGAAGAATCTTCCTACTACTGGAAGTACTACATTGCAACTAATCATCTTCAACAAGCTAGGGAGGAGGTATTTTCTTAGTATGTATTTGTTATGTTTATGTTATTCCATTTAAAGATTAAAAAATTGTTACATCAAATATTTTAATGCAAGTTTGAATAAGTTAGAAAATATTATTTCATAGCATTCCATGGAGAGCTACTACACTTATCAAACTTATCATGGTCTTTAGCCACAACTTGTCATGAAGTATTGTTACCTAGGATAATAGTAGCCAGGAACCTCTACTAATAATGGCCAACATATCTTGCTTCCATGTACTTTATTCCTTGCCTTAGAACCTATGGATACCTTATAACATGATGTTGGGTAAAGAGGTCGTAGATACAAGTCACGAATGCAAAGAAATACACTGAAACGGAGAAAAATGTTGAAAAATACATGTTTTTCCCTCCCTCGATCTGTAATCCTAGAGTAAGAACACCTGGATACTTTCTTTAAAATACTACAGAAACCACATATAATTGAAAAACATATATTTTATGATAAATTTTCCAAAAAATACGCAAAATTTACCAAATCTACTAAGAAACATCCCAATAAACCATAGCTCTACTCTAGAACCATTGAAAAATATAAAGATATAGATAGATATGATCTCAAAGAGTTAAAAGATAGTTAGATATGCTAGAAACCAACACTAATCAATGAATTTATGCTTGGATTTGTTGAAAAGTATTAAATCAACAACCAATTCTTTCATATCTACAAATCTAGGCATCAATATAGGCAAGAACAGACTAAACCTACTCCAAAATCTTCTAAATTGAAATTTTGTTAGAAAGTTTACTATAGAACAAGTATGTACAACTCCAATTTTTGTTTCACGACTGAAATAGTGAATATGTATAGTCGTATGGAAAATTAATACACTCGTATGTCTATTAGCAACTGGAATCAATGGCTCAATTCCATATTTATTGTTCGTGTCTAGTCTGTACAACTCATGTGCGACTATTTTATGATGGTTGGATGAATTATGTGTGAAATTTGTACAGTCGTATGGCTGAGTTCATACTCCTTTTTCCCTTATTTTTAATTTTTATTTTTATTTTTTTAATTTGAACTTAGATTTTGAAATCAAAATTCAATCGATCTTGACTTCAAATGACCTGAAATCCTTTTGGCTCTTTGATTTTTCATGCTATAAATCCATTTATCTATGTATACTTGTAGTATTCCCTAGGTATCCATGCTCCCACAGACTCCATGGTGCCTAGACTTTTGAATTCACAAAAGTGGAAAACTTCCCTTTCAAAGGTCTGAGACTCTTAATATGGCTTCAAGAATGTTGAGTTTAAATACCATATAACAATAGCACAATAATTAAAGGAAACCAAAATTGTATAAATAATGAAAAAGTGAAATGTTTTTTATAAAGAGTTAAAAGATAGTCGAGGCAATCCACTTTATGAAAGTGGGATAGAACGAGAAATGCACTCAAGTGAAATAAAGCATAAAAACATAAAGTAACATAAAGTTGAAATGGTTTTATTAATCGGTATGTCTAATATCCAATTCACCATTATAATTTGATATTTACATTAGCAATTGAGTGAATCAAGATCTTCTTTTCATAGGAATAGGAGGAAGAATCATTTTAGAGGAAATTTGCATGGGGAGTTTCTAAAGGAAAACCCCTCTACATTTGATGGCGAAGTAAAATATAGACAATAAGATAGGGTTGTGATTCTTGGGATGAGAAATCATTTCCAAGTCCATGATTACTCTAAAAACATGAAGGCTAGAGTGGACATATTTAATTTAAATTGCAGAGTATCAATTTGGTGGGAAAAGTTTAGACAAGCTAAGAAAATCAATGAAATAGATGACCTATATATGTGATTTAAGGATGCTAGTAATTTAACTACAATGCATATCTAATTTGAAGAGAATAAACGATAGAGAAGATATTTGGTGCTCTTGTTTGTTGTAGATGTTAGTTTTTACTACAAGAGAATGACGAGTATGGGTATGAGATGTACAATCCTAGAGAAAATTCCATTATGTCTTATGTAAATCCTTTGAGAGAAGGAAAGGTAGTAAACCAATGAAAGTTTCAGATCATGAAAGGCGTCATGTTTGAATGAAGAAAAGGGTCATTAGAAAGCCTCGATGGTAGATAAAATCTACTAAAATGAAAATGGCATATACCCCTTGCATGAGACAAGTGAAACATATCATTGCGTAATATTTTTGTATTCTTGGAAGAGTTGTAGGATATGCCTAATAAATTATGTGTAAATAATATGAAGTGAATAATTATCATCAACCCACTTGGGTATTTATATCAAGAAAATGAAGCACTCCATTATGTGAAATTACCTTGTGAGATAGAGTATGAAATAGAGTGGATCTTGGTTTCCCAAGGAATGCAAAGAGAATTAAAGAGTTGGATAAGGCTTAAAAGAAGTCCTAGATGAAGAAAGGTCAAGTTGGGATTGTTTGGAACTACTCCAATAAAATGGAGTAGCAAATCTCATAAATGGATAAAAAAAGAGGCATACCAATGAATCAAAAAAAGTTGCAAGATGCCAAGAATTAGTCACAATGGTAATGATGCATGTGGCCAGCAAGGGATACATGGAAATAAGGGAGCTTTTTTCAAACATTGTTTTGTTTCTAGAATAGATTTGTATGCTTTTAAAGTAGAAAGTATATCTTGAACTAAGTATTTCTACCTGGGTGGTAATATTGCATATAATGATCTATTAGGTGATTGGAAAAAAGGCCATGGAGTAGATTAGCTATGATGTGAAATTCCATGTTATGTAGAGGAATTGAGAGGGATAATCCATTGACTCTTCTCTTGTTGCACTTTTTATATCTTGAGATTCAAAAAACTACTATGTGTATATAGTTTTAAGGTATGGGAATGTTGTAAATACAAGTGAATAGAATAGCTATAATATGTATGCAGTAGTAGACATATTAAGGGATAGTATATGGTAGAGTGCATGCACATATTCTTGGGCATATATGTGTTGTTTCATATTGAAAAAGATTGTTGTGTTGTTACATATGTAATAAGTATGACATAATAAATCAATATGGTTGTCCAGGTTTGATATAACCCCAAAGGGGGCATATATGGAGTCATATCATATAAATTTAACCCCATACATACCCCCCAAACCAAAGTACACACCATGTACACCAAATTTGAGTATGGAACAAAACTCCAAGATAGATAAGATAAATGAGTTACACAATAACTCTTTAACGAATAGGAGAACCTCCTTCAAATAGTCCAATATATTCATACATACAAATCACACCTCAATAATTACTAAATGATCTCTATACATACATATTCACACATTACACATGTGGCCCCTTTGTTAGACCAACCACTATTAGATATACATTTACCCTATTGCATATACATTTGACCCTATATATACCTCCTTTGATGTCATATCATATGCATTTAACTCCATTTATGACCCCCTTGGGGCCATATCATAGTACCCTCCAAAATGATTTGTCCTCAAAGCTTTTCAATTAAAGGCATTCCATGTGATGAAATCAAGTAAAAGGATTTCCTTATATTCTTTCTTTATTGTTGCCATCCAGGATGGTTGATCCATCCAAACGCAATTCATTTTGGTTGTAATCCTTCATAGTTGGTTGTTGCATAATTTTGTTTCCTTTGATTCTGTATGTTGTTTATGACTGCTACAATTTCTTGTAGTTGTAGGTCTTTGATAATATCATATCGAATAATGGCTTTGTGATGCCCTATTCCATGAATATTGTTAATTATTCCATATTCTTCCTCGGTAATGTTGATGTTAATCTCATTTCCTCGAAAACTTTCTTCGTAGTGAGGGTGTCGTTATGGCTTCACATTGGATGGTTTTCCTCTATTTTTCACATCCATTTCATCTGTCTTATTTTCAAAGACAATGGCATACTCTATCCTCTTTGCTTGGTATTTTATTACTCTCTCTTGTGTGATAATACCATCATATTTGGCATGTACATCCACTAGATAGGTTTTGAATTCTTCAAGTATCTTCTAGTGACCTTATTGAATCTTGTCTTCTTTCTCATTTTGAAGTTGCAATGTGACTATGTCTATCAACTTCTTATGTCCTTCTTAAATTCTAGATTTCATTTCCAATTTACCTCATAAGTATTAAGGGATTCCTCAACCTTCTTTCAAATTTCCACTTCCAATTTTTTGATAGTATCATCTTCAATTTTTGCGGTAATATCTCCATCCATATTATTTGATTCAAACTCTTGTAAATGTATGTTCACATTCTTAACTTCATTATTAATTTCTTGATTATGCTTATGAAACCTTTTGATTTCTTCATCTTTCTTTTTCAATTCTTCTCTCGACACATCATTTTCCAACTTTCATTTGCTTCTCTTTTCTTGCTTTAAGTTATTAACCTCCTTAATGAATGATCCATTAAGTGATTGCATCTTAGTGAACTCATCGCCTTTCTTTATAATATATTCTTACCTCTTAATTATCCTTCTGCAATTTTGAAACATGTATTTTGATTCCTTTAATTCAACTTGAATTTTATGCATCTCCTCCATTTTGGTATCCTTGATCCATTTATTTGAGAAGAGTTTTTCATATTCTTCCCATGTTAAGTAGAGTCAGTTTCTTCATCAAGGCTATCTCACCACTTAAAATCTTCACCCCAAATAAAAATATTCCTTAAAAGGTTTCAAATCAGTTTTATTTATCATCCTCAACCATTCCATGGGATTTGTTTCCTATTTATGTTCCTTTCCACGAAAGATAGGTATTTCCATTGATTCTTGATTAAGGTTTAACCCAAACCCTCAACTTGCAACACCAATATATGCATAAATCCAAATTACATCCCACTCAATAATGACTACACGATCTATGTATATTCACACATTGCACATGTGGCCCCTTAATTAGGTCAACCACTATTGAATATACATTTAACTCCATAAATTATGCCCTTGGGGTCATATCATAGTTGTATAACCAGGAATGGTTCATGACATGGTTGAATATGTTAATGATGTAGTTGCCTATGAAAATCAACCTCACAAGAAAAGTGACAAAAAATTTGATTGTTGATGGAAACCATATAAATGCAAAATTGGACATGCCAATATTGCACGAGTGTTGAAGGGAATTGGGTAAGAATTCCTTCACTCATACTTGATATATTCATTGATAATAATGTTTAATATGAAATTTGAATGCATGTATATGACTGATATCCAAGGAAATTTGTAACGACCCCGTCGTACGACAACATGTGACACAAAACCCGTACTTTTTTTGTGAGTGAAAGTAATCATGACCATACATTCAAACATCGCAACATGACGACGAACACAATGCATGAAATCACACAACAAAGAACTTACGACCTTATCATAATAACACATCAGGCAGCAGGAAGAAACATATGGCATTCAATAAGACGAAGAGTAAAAACAACTACCCGCCTGTCCTACCCTGCATGGTTAGGACCTCCAGGACACATAAGCAACACTCAAGCCTAGGTTCCCATTGATTTTGACCATTTGAGGTCTCAAGGCTGGCAATTGTTCTAAAGAACAAGGAGGTGTCTACATCCCACCCGACACAAAAATATCGAGCCGACTAAGCTAACTGACAACATCAAGATCAACCAACGCATCCAGCATCAACGACACAAGTAACTAGAACCTTCACGAAGAGCGAGAACAATCACATGAAGACATTACAGAACAGTGTAAAAACATAAATTACAATAAACAACATTACCCTCATCGGGAGGCACACAACCCAAGCCAGGTATCATATGCGCTTATTGATCAACGTGCGCAATGATCATATCTTAAAGAATCATGTTTCCACCTTGCGACGAGCGCACTAGGAACCCAAGCACCAACATAAAAATTCTAAACCTTTAATCAAGACACAATCTGGCGCGCCCAAGTACCAACTTTAACTGTCAACATTTTACGAAAAATTATAAACAAGCACTCAATCAACAAGTTAAACGAGGCGTAGTGTGACTACATTCAAGCATTTAAATTGTGCAACAACTAGTAGAGTTCTTGTTTCCTTACAAAGTAGTTCATGTAGTTTCTTCTGATTGCGCAACGAACTAAAAGTAACTCTTTAATAATTTTACCATCATAAACAAAACATAGCACCTAACAACCAACACAATCTCAATTCAACATAAAACAACCTTCCAATATCATTTATACCCTTCCAATCCAAATGAGTTTTATTAATCAAATAAAATCACCTATTCTTTTTCTTACTACTCTAGATCAATATTAAAATAAGAAACCATAACCTGAAAAGCAAAACTTCTATCTAATTTATAAGTTAAATAAAAAAAATCAGATAAAAAAATTCACCACAATCGATATCCAAGATTCATTAATATTAAATAATTGGATTTATTAGAATATTTAAATTCATTAATTACATAAGGCAGAGTAAGGTTATTCTGCAAGTTCCTTTCCTCCCAACACACAATGCCAATAAAAATC
>ML798432.1:130014-149510 GCA_009831015.1 Picea engelmannii
CTAGATGTGATCCATACTCCTCCTCAGCCATCCTTTTTATATAATTTTCTTAGTCATTAGTTTCCCAAACCCTCATTAGATTCTTTTTATTAAGTTTAATTAGGAAAAACCTCCCCCGTACACATGTCTCATGATCCCCTAGTTGCACCAGAAAATATATTTATTAATTAATTAAATTTTCTTATTTCCCTAACCCACCTAAAAGCATTCCTAAAAATGCTCCCCAGTGTCCCATTATTCCCTTACAATTATTAAATGACTTATGCCTTACTTAAATCCTATTTGAGTTCATAAATAGAAATTTTCAAAGGCTAGCTTCCTTACTAAGTTAGACATTCCCCTTTTTCTTTAAGTTTCCTCTTTTCTTTAAGTTTCTCTTTATCTTTAAGTTTCCCCCTTTTTCTTTTTTAACTAAAATCAGAATTAGCAAGTTTAGACAAAAGTAGCCACTTACCCTTTTAATAAATTTAATCCTCCATTTTAATTTAATTTAATTTTTTTTAAGTTTGAATTTCTTACCCCCTTCTTGTTACAAGTCTACTTAGTTTTTTCTTTGTTCACATGTTCTTCTTAGACCAAGGTTTTAATTTCACTAGGTTGAGCGACAGTTTTTAAGGGAACAAATAGTTTTTAAACTTTATTCATCACATCATTCATTTTGAGGTTGACCAGATCCTAAGGAGGCATAGTTTTCTAGGCGCCAGGTTTATTAACTTACTAGTTAAAATCACGATGTGCCCTTCAAGACGCACTATGTCCTCCAAGGGTGCTACTCGCCTCTTTCTGTTTTATTTGCACAATGTGCCCTTCAAGACACACTATGTGCTCCAAGGGTGCCACTCGCCTCTTGACTGAATTTGGTAGACGTCAAACCCCTGGAGTCAATACTTCGTCAGGTGATCTTGTGGGAGACTAAGGGCCTCTAAGGAATAAGGACCTTGCATTATTGTGCGCCCCTTAGAATCATCGTGAGAAACTGTCATAGTCTTCCCTCACGACATCGGAGGTCCTCTCGAACTAGGTAATCGTTAACCTACAATTCGAGCCATGGCGGGAGTGCTAGTAGGCTATGGCAGGGCTACTGCCACACCTCTCCCTCAATGTCTCTGGTTGACGTGTGTGACCCTTTTACTCCAAATGTGAGTCTGGTTGACAAGCTATCATCATCCTGCATCCATCAACGAAACATGCTAGTGATAACAATCAACATCATAATATTTAATCATATGTACATATGTCACATCAACAACATTAAAACCCTAACAGTCCACTCCCTGACTCGATCCAGAGTCCATGGAGTTTGATCGATGCCTCGACATCCTCAAACATCCAGAGTCCTGCACACTCAGGAGGACCCAGTCAATAGCACATGTATATGTAAATACAACAAAAATAACATATCATCAAATCCACCATATCTCATAATCATAATCAAAACAACCAAAATTATAATGACTCGGATCACTTGCACACAATTGTCCTCAAAGAATAAGTTCGCTCGGTGCGCGCAAGAGCGGGATGTTACAAAATTAAAGGTATGAAGCCTTGGATATGTAAATATTGTTAGAATATTTGGATGCATTATGTAGCTAGTATGTCATGAATGACCCAATTAAGAGTTAATAACCATAGTAAAAGAGTATTTATACTCATAGTTAATAAAGTGGATACCATGTGAGATAATCATGTGTGAGGTCATGTTTACTAAACTTGGGAAAGGTCATAGCATTGCACAAGTATCCAATCATATCATTGTTTATGATAGTATATGGGACTAAGAACATATTTCTAACATTAAAAACACCATAAGAGAAAGGAAATACCTTCTAGTATGCCTAAGGCACCATTTAGCAAAGAAATGGCACATTCTGGGTGTTCTGTTTGGACTGAAAAGGAAGGTGTTTAGAGGATTGAAAAAATGTTCAGGAGATGGTTTGGTGATGTGTATAAGTGTTAGTTCAACCCTCCAAATTTTCATGGTAGATCACATGAGTGGGCAATACAATATTCTTAAATCAATGCAAGGATGCATTGAGTGAATGAACAAGTTTTGATTGTGCATCCATAAATATGGGCATATCTGTTTCACTACATTGTGTGAATGTTTGATGTGTTGATAATGCATATATGGTGAATGATATTTTATTGTATTTAATATGTTGATAACTAAAAGGGTTTGAATTATTGGTATGTCATAATTTTGAGACCATTTCATAGGTTGTTGTGATGTTGCAATAAAATGATTATATGCATGAACACTCATAGTTCATTTCACTAATTTAAAGTTTTTTCAAAGAGAACATATTACAAAAGAATTATTTTGGATATGGAAATGTGTTTATGCCCATAATGAAAATTGGTTGCTACCACATGCAAGAGCCAAACAATATAAACATTATCTCATAGTTGTGAAATCAAATTTATGTATGAAAAATATTTAAATTTTTTTTGTAATGTCCCCTGAGCCAGCTAAGGAACATTATGGTGTGGAATACACTTACAAATGAAAATTATGCTATCTAATTAAATTATTGTATCTTCCAACTACAAATTAAAACCATATTTGGTTATTATTTTCTACCATTAAATTGATTCAGCTACATCATACTAAAATAGACATGAATGCAGCTTAATAACTCAACACAGTAGCATATAAATCATTCTTGAATACACAGAGTTCATGCACAAAAATTTAACTCATAAACACAACACATAAGAAGATAAAACACTTATATTTTATAATCATTTTCTCAACTAGTTGCTTGGGATGAATGTTCCATCCAACCATAGAATTGTCTCTCCAAATATCAACAAAAAGTCACCCCCGAGCTGAGGCTAGTAATCCACAAAAGAGGGTGGTCTCTCATTGTCCACTCACAACTCAGAATTCTCACAACCCACTAGTATTCTCCTACAACTATCTCGATTTTCCACGAGCTCTCTTCCTCTCGACCTTCCCAACCCAAGAAATGTGCCCCTTCACTAATCTCAGTACCTTGGGTGTCCCATTCATTTATCGGGGTCTATCTAGCATATGTAAACAAGAATCTCTTATATAGGAACTCTAGAGAACTTGCTACTAGGGAAAGATATCAATAAACAACAACAAACACTTGTTGTTATAGTGAAACTCACATAGGAGTTCACTCTTCAGGCCTGACAACCTGGCTCTTGAATATTCAGCTCCAAAACACTCCATAAATTCTCCAGCATGCTCTAGAATTCTCCCTCCATGGATGTTTCATATCCAAGATCTTTTTATTTCTCTCTACTTGTTGTTCATGCATAAAAACTCAATGTGTAAAATTGTTGTGGATACCCATACTAATTTCCTCTCATTTAGCTTCCTTTATTGACTCACACACTTCCCCAAGTTCATTGTACTCATCCCCCATGTGCCCAATAAATATGGGATGTGACCACTCACACCCACCATCTTACATATATTCAATGATTGGCTTTCGGAACACTCAATAAAAAATTAGAAGGTTCATATACCAATAGAAAATTTAGGAAAATGGGTTGAATTAATATACATGGTAATTGCCCCTTGGATCCCCTCTTAGGAATTCTATTAGACTATCTCCCCTATTATGGATTGATTAATCCCCCATATCTATCCATGTCCCCTTTGCAGCTGACATCACATTTTTATTATTAAAACATAGAAATGCAATTTGCATATTACATCATTTGGTCGTAGCCACATATTATACCTACATAAACATTAATTAAAATGGGGATTATAGTGGGGATGTTACATTCCCCCTCGCCTTCAATTTTGTTTCGTCCTCCGTGCACACTATACCAATATACATATATAAAAATTTACATCACAATACTTAGAAAATAAAAATTTTGCAATTTTACAACTCCAGCAATAGTTCCAACCATAATATCTTATTCCTATCAACTCGTTGACCCAATGAATGCTCCATTCATTTATCATAGATAATCCAAGGAATGCATCATTCATTTATTAGTATTAACCCAAGTAATGATCCATTCTTTTATCAGGGTCCCCAACGTAGTTGGCTAGGACTCTGAGATGTAGTTCCAGAACTCTAACTATTCAAAATGGAGTCTTGAATTCTATTTTCTTCAAAATTGTCAAAACTTTATGGGTATTCCTCATGCATGTTTTCTTCATGCTTCCATGTATCATCTTCATAAACATATCAGGTCCATTGAACATTTACCATCCCTATGGCCTTGTTCCGGAGCACTTTGACTTTCTGGTCCAGGATGCGTATTGGTTCCACCCAAAAATCTCCTTTGTGCACCACTTGGATCACATTCCAATAAATTATGTGGATAGGTTCAGGAACATATTTATTTAATAATGAAACATGAAATACATTGTGCACTCTCATGGATGAAAAAAATTCTATCATGTATGCAACTAGCTCTATCTTTTATAATATTTCAAAAGGCCCACAATATCTCCCTGCCAACTTTGGGAAACTTCCTAACCTTAGCGGACTTATTTTCGCCTTCACTTTTAAGAACGTTTGTTCTCCCATTTCGAAATATCTAAACACTATATTCTTGTCTACATAAATTTTCTTCCTATCCTTGGTAGCCTTTAAATTCTAAATTTTTTTCCATATATTTTTCCATTTCCTTTAACAAATATGTCCCAACAACTACTATGTCTGTTGGATTATCCCAACTCACTAGTGTGTTACAATTTTTTCCATACAATGCTTCAAACAAACTCATTTTTAATGAGCCCTGATACCCATTATTGTAAGCAAACACAACTAAATGAATATAATCTTCCCACTTTCATGGTTGATCCATCACATACATTCGAAGCATGTCTTCAATTATTCTGTTAGTCCTCTATGTTTTCCCATCAAACTCTGGGTGATACATTGTACTGAGATTTAGATTTGTCCCAAAGCCATTGAACAAACCCTTCCAAAAATTGGATGTAAACTTTGGATCTCTATATGAAACTATTGCCTTAAACACTCCATGTATCCTAGAAAATTCCTTCATAAATATTTCTGCAATATTTTTTGCCATGTGTGTAGCCTTTACTGGAATGAAATGTACTACCTTAGTTAATTTATCCACCATCACCATGATGGAATCATATTGATTCATTATTCTGGGAAGCTTTGTAATAAAATCAACCATAACTACTTACCACTTCCATTCTAGAATGGGAAATGATTGTAACAACCCAGTTGGATTTCTATGTCCATTCTTCACTTCCTGGAATTCTAGACATCTGACTATGTAATTATCCACTTCTTTCTTCATTCATGGCCAAAAGTATTGGCTTCTCATAACTGCAATTGTCTTATGATATCATGTATGTCCATCATATGGCACATTGTGCATTTCCTTCAAAATTGCATTTTTCAGCTCATTGGAATTCGACACATAAACATTGCCTTTGTACATGAGAATTTCATCTTCTTTCAACTAATAATAATTAAATTTTTGTTATAAATTACCTTGTTGTAATGTTTCTTTTATCTTTATATAATGCTACTCTGAATTTTCTACTGCAATGATTTGATATTTCAGATCTGTCATGTACATGTCGATGGTTGCAATATGCACTTCATGGGCTCTCCCATTGAGTGCATCAACCACTTGATTTTATTTACCTTTTATGTGGTTCATTTCAAAGTCATACTAAATTAAAAATTATATCCATCTAGTTTGTTTGAAATTTAATGTTGGTTGTCCAAATAAATGCTTTAGACCACAGTGGTTTGTCCTTGGCTCGAATTTCTTCCCCATAAGGTAATGTCTCTACATTTTTAATGCATGTACAATTGCTTCTAACTCTAAATCGTGGGTATCATAATTCTTCTCATTCTCTTTCAATTTTTTGGACTCAAAGCATACAACAAGATATCTTTGACTAAGGAATTCATCGAGCCCTTCCTTGCATGCATCAGTGCACAGGGAAACAATTTCATCTGGATCTACAATCTTCGAGATTGACGTACTTGTTAAGATGTCTTTTAGCTGTCGAAATATTTCTTCACACTTGGAAGTCCATTCAAATTTCACTCCCTTATTTTGTAAAGAAGTGATTGAGCTTGCAATTTTTGAAAAACCTTTTATGAATTTTCGGTAATAATCCACAAGACTCATGAATGATCTAACTGCTGGAGAAATTTCTATTTTCGGCACACTAGTTCAGTGGGAGTAACACTAGTTCATTGGGAGTTAACTGACTAGTTCTATTTTAGACTTTCTAATCTTATACCATCACTATTATGCATGCATTCCTAATTATAGGATGTCATTTCCTATATGAGTGAAGATCACTCACTCATTGATAAAATAATAATATACATTGAGTCTCATTCTTCATTGTGTATCTCTCTTTCTTTTCTTGATAACCTTTGTTTGTGCATGCTTTAGCTAGATCTCCTGTGCAAGTTTTCATGAAACACTGACATGGTATCAGAGCTACGCTGCTTGGAGCAAGCCAGACAACCTAAAGAATAAGGAAAATCAGAGTTTCGATGAACTAAATCCCTGGTCGTACCTTTCAGTAATGATTTCTTCAAAAATGATAAGTTTTTAAGGAAACGACCCGCTTGGAAAGTAAATCGACCCATTCTGCAAGTGGTTTTTCAACCGTTTGGAACGTTTCCTCACTATTTTATTAGAAAGTAAGTCGGAATATCATCTCTTGAAGTTGATATGAATTTTCACTTAAAGTGCCCTTTCTGTCGTGATTTCTTAATTTTTCACTTGCAGATTGAGAGTAAATTTTTAGGGGTTCTTAGAAACTGTGGGAGAGATGGATATGACAACTATTATAAAGTCAAACGTGGTGGTAATCCTCACACCATACAATTATTTTGATTGGAAGCCCAAGGAAGAATTCCAACTTAAAAGGAAAGGACTGCATAATTTGACGATGGAAACAGAAACAGAACCTACATAAGCGATTGAGAATATGAGATGGGCGAACCGTAAGGATGAGGCCACATGACTACTTCTTGAGTTAATATCCATTGATTTATGGTTTCATGTTGTTTCATGAAAGACTCCAAACAATATCTAGACCACTCTGGAAGGACTCTTTGGAAAGCAGGATGAGATGCAAGGTCATGTGCTTGAGGTAGAATTGAATACCTTAGACACTAAAAGTTTTGATAATATACAGGATTTCTTTACTAAATTTAAATATTTGATTTTTAGCTTGGGTGGATGTGGTATTTACAAGTCTACACAAGAGAAATAACTTATTCTAACAATATTGGCCAAGCTAGGACCAAAATATGTTGTATATGTCTCTAATTTCCATTATGGAAGATGTCTTTTGGGCGCAAATTGAAAAATTCATACGATGGCTTAGTTCATTGAGTTTCTCACACAAGAGGAAAAAAAACTCATACAGATGGGCCTCATGAAAGATCCCAAAGCACATGCACTCACCATGCATGATGGAAAAGGGTCATCCAATAAGAAATCGAAGCAGAAACAAAAGGAGCTATTACATCCAGAGTCAAAGAAAGAGGGATATTCCAAACCCTTCAAGGATTCTTCAGGTTCCAAATATTCTTCAAATTCCAAAGGGAAGAAGAAGAAAGGAAAGTAGTGCACATATTGCAATAAAATGAATCATGAAGAATCCACATGCATGAAGAAGTAGATCGATCTTATGACACAGGTACTTCAAAAGAATAACCTTGGAGACTTCATTCCTGAAGGAGCCAAGAAGAATAAGGAAGAATACCATGTGCCTAAGAAAGGTAATCATCATGCTATGGTTGCAATTAATTCTTCATCTAATTCATGGATTATATATTCTGGTGCATCACATCATATGGAAGCTAAAGAGGAAGTTTTTACTTCTTTGAGTTCATGCTCTGGACCTCCTATTCTCATGGGGGATGATACTCCAATAGCAGTTGCAGGAGAGGGAAGAGTGGAACTCCCTAATGGAATTTTTGAGAATGTATTACATGTTCCAAAGATTTATATAAATCTACTCTTAGTTTATCAGATCACTCAAACAGGTAAAAGGGTTGAATTTACATCAGATTCAATTATTGTACTTGACATGCATGACAGTTCCATTATTCCAATTGGTGAGGTAGATCACAAATAACGGTTGTATAAGTTCACTAAGTTTATTGACTATGACTCCTATTTTCTACTTACACATGCTAATGATAGTAGTAGAGTATGTCATGAGATATTTGGTCATTTAAACTTTAGGTACATGCAACGACTTTCCAAACAAGGAATGGTGAAAGGCTTGCCATACATTCAATTTTCTGAAGGGGTTTGTGAAGGATGCATTCTTGGCATGCATCCTGAAGATAAATTTGAAAAGGGGAAGGCAAGGAGAGCCTCCTCTTCCTTGGAGCTTGTTCACAATGATCTCATGGGTCCATTTCAACATCCTTCCATCAGCAAAGCAAGGTATGTTCTTACATTTATTGATGATTACTCACGCTAAACTTGGGTTTATTTTCTCAGAAAAAAGTCTGAAGTTTTTGAGCATCTCAAAGACTTCAAATCTCTAGTAGAGACACAAACTGGGAATAAAATCAAGATCCTTCGTACAGAAAATGGCGAGGAGTATATCGACAAAGATGTTCAAAATACTTATCGTGAAGCTGGTATCCAGTTGCAACACATAGTTTCATACACTCCACAACATAATGGAGTTGTTGAACGGAAGAATAGGTCTCTCAAGGAGATGACCAGTTTCATGTTGCATGCAAGATAACTTCCTTCCAAGATTTGGGGTGAGGCACTTAACTGTGCTACTTACATACAGAATAGATCACCTCACAGATCTGTTGAGGATAGGACACCTTTTGAGGCTTGGATAGGTGACAAACCAGATGCCACACACTTCTGCATCTTTGGATCTAGAGCATGGGCCCATATTCCTTTTGAAAAGAGGAAAGCCTTAGATCCACAGATAAAACCTTGCATATTTATGGTATATCTAGATGATGTGAAAGGGTACAGATTGATTGATCCCTCTACAGACCAACTCATCATTGAGTGCACTCTTCAGTTTGAGGAGAGTCATTTCCCTACACCTCCAATGCAACATGCAGAGACTCTTGTGCTTCCATCAGTTCCAGACATCAGAGATGATGATTCCCCACACTCATATGCTACATATTTAGACACAGATTCATAGGATTCTATACATGAAGATGATCATGCAGTACAGCCAAATGAGGAGACAACATGAGAGCTTCAGCAGATTCCTAAGTGGGCATAGTCCACACTTTAGGCAACAGACAACCTTGCAGGGGATCCATTGGATTCGAGGAGGACTCAATCTCAACATGTGGATCCTTCTCATGTATTTTCAGCTTATGAACCAGTGATGCCCATGCATTTCTATATGGTTCAATATTTTGATCCACATACCTACAGTGAGGTTGTTGGCCATCCATTATGGAAAGAAGCGATGTAGGAGGAGAATGACTCTCTCCTAGAGAATCAGACTTGGGATCTGGTTCCACTTCCACCAGGGAGGAAACTTGTCAGATGGAAATGGGTCTACAGGACCAAGAGAGCAGCAGATGGTCAGGTGAGTAGGTACAAAGCTAGATTAGTTGCAAAATGATTTCAACAGATTCATGGGATAGATTATGATGAGACCTTTTCTCCTATAGCAAAGATGGACTCCATTCGCTTGGCTCTAGCCATTGCAGCAACCAAAGGATGGGAATTTCACCAGATGGATATGAAGAATTTTTTTCTTCATGGTGACCTTTCAGAGGAGATCTACATGGAGCAACCACAAGGGTTCATTCAAAACTGATCTTTAGTATCCATATTGAAGAAGTCTCTCTATGGCCTCAAGCAGACACCTAGAGAATGGTATGCAAAGATGGATTCTTACTTACTTTCACATGATTTTGTTAGATATAAATCTGATACCAATATTTACATGTTGAGGACTACTGACTCTGTGATGATATTAGTACTCTATGTTGATGATATTTCGATCACTGGTAGCTCTGCTTCATCCATTTCTTTGGTCAAAGATATTTTTCATGACAGGTTCTCTATGACGAACATGGGTCCACTACACTTCTTTCTTGGTATTGAGATCAATCAGGATGATTTCAGCATCAAACTTTCTCAGGATAAATATGTTAGGGATCTTCTGGATAGATTCCACATGACAGAATGTAACTCTGCACCTACACCCTTCTTATCTGGGATCAGTCTTGAGGATGGCAGGGATACAGCATTAGTGGACAACACTTTGTATCGACAGTTGGTGGGGAGTCTTTTGTATCTCACCCACACCCATCCAGATATCTCATACGCGGTAGGAGAAGTTTCTAGATACATGCAGGAACCCCGTGATCTACACTGGAAGGCTGCCAATCACATCCTCAAATATGTTCAGGGCACCATGAGTTATGGGATTCACTATGCAGTTGGTTGTGCATTAGATCGCATAGGCTTCACAGATTCAGATTGGGCTGGTGATAGCATATATTGAAATTCCACATCTGAGTACACTCTCACTTTGGGGTCAGGCCCAATTTGTTGGTCAAGTAAGAAGCAATCGGCCATTTATTTATCTTGTGCAGAGGTAGAGTACAAAGGAGTAGTCAATTGTGTCATTCAAACACTTTGGATTCAACACTTCCTTACCGAGCTTGGTATCCAGTTTCACTGTCTGACTATCATATGGTGTGATAATCAGAGTATACTGAGATTTTGCAGAGATCCAGTACAGCGACAGTGAACCAAACACATTAAGGTCCACATGGATTTCATCAGATATTTAGTACATGACAGGATCATTGATTTGCAGTTATGTCCTTCCTCTGAACAGACTGCTAACATATTCACCAAGACATTCACTGAGCAGAAGTTTTAGACTTTGAGGGATCGTCTTGCAATGAAGAACATAGTTGCCTAGAAAATGCCTTTTCTTCTTTTGATACATTGTCCTTTGAAGGGGGGTTTTGTTCCCATGTGGTTTTCCCTCTTTCCTCGTTTTTATTCAGTGTTAATTAGTTGCATTGTACATGAGTACCTAAAATGGCCTAGTATCCAAGACTCATTTTTTACTCCATAGTGATGTTCAAGGGGGGTGTTGGAGAAATTTCTATTTTCGGCACACTAGTTCAGTGGGAGTAACACTAGTTCATTGGGAATTAACTGACTAGTTCTATTTTAGACTTTCTAATCTTAGACCATCACTATTATGCATGCATTCTTAATCATAGGATGTCATTGCCTGTATGAGTGAAGATCACTCACTCATTGATAAGATAATAATATACATTGATTATCATTCTTCATTGTGTATCTCTCTTCCTTTTCTTGATAATCTTTGTTTGTGCATGCTTTATCTAGATCTCCTATGCATTTTTCCATGAAACACTGACACTAACCTCTGTCACATTCCTTGGTGTTGACCATCCTCTAATGGATTCTATCTTCTCAAGATCCATTGCTATCCTTTCTGTTGAAATTATATGCCCCAAGTAGTGAATCTTCTTTTGGTAAAAGATGCACTTGGTTTAGCATATAATTTATGCTCTCTTAGAACTTGCAAAACCATTCTTAAATGCTTCTCATGTTCCTATTTTGACTTAAAGTATATGAGTATATCATCTAGGAACACAATTACAAACTTGTCCAGGTACTCCCTCAACACTCCATTCATTAGGCACATAAAAATTTTGGGGCATTTGATATTCCAAATGGCACTACCATGAATTCATAATGCTCATATCATGTCTTGAATGTTGTCTTGATGATATATTCTTTCTTCATCCTCACTTGATGATAACCTGATCTCAAGTCAACCTTGGAAAACATTTTTTCTCCTTTCAATTGATCAAACAAATC
Source organism: Picea engelmannii (assembly GCA_009831015.1). Classification (NCBI taxonomy): domain Eukaryota; kingdom Viridiplantae; phylum Streptophyta; class Pinopsida; order Pinales; family Pinaceae; genus Picea; species Picea engelmannii. The sequence goes on from ML798432.1 coordinate 141,853, forward strand.
ATCAATCCTTGGAAAAGGATATTCATTCTTTATGGTGACCTTATTCAGCTATTTGAAATCAATGCATGGCCTTAAGGTTCCATCTTTCTTCAAAAAAAAAATTTGGGGGCTCCCCAAGGTGATACACTTGGGCATATATACCCCTTTCTTAACAATTCTTCATGTTGCATCTACAACTCCTTCAACTCTGGTGTGCCCATTGTGTAAGGTGTTTTGGACACTGGGGCAGCTCTTGGCACTAAATCAATAGAGAAATCAATGTCTCTCTTTGGTGGAAATCCTTGTATTTCTCTAAAAATATCTTCAAAATCCCTCAAGACCAAATGGTATTCAATTCTTGCCACTTTATCTATGGTTGTCTCTTCCATATGGGCTGCAAAAATCCAACATCCCTTCCTGGAACTCTTTTTCAATTGCATAGTTGAAATCCCTCTAACAGATACAACTCTTGGAATGACTTGAATCTTTCCTTGTTTCCCTTCTTCATCAAGACATGTGATTGTCTTTTTGTAACAGTCTAGGACAACATGGTGTTTTTCCAACCAATCCATGCCAATTAGACAATCATATGAACCCAAAAGTATGATGTTTACATCTACCTTTGTGTTGAGCCCATTCATGTCTAATTGAAAATATTTAACAAGCTCATTGATATTTCTCTTAGCCCCCATGGATAACTGAGCTAACCAAGATTTCTTATGCTTACTCCTTTGCAAGTGAAATCTTTCAACAATGTTATAATTTGTGTAACTATGGCTAGCTCCATAATCAATTAAAATTTCTATGGGATGGTTATCAATCTTACCTTCCACTTCAATCATGGGAGATTGATATCCTTCTTGGTTGTTGACCAAGGATGCATAAATCCTTGGCATGTTTCCTCCCATGTCTTCCACTATTTCATCCTCCTGAATGTTGTGGATAGTCCTCATTATTTCTCCTTTGTGAGGGCAACCCCTATATAAGTGATTTTCCTCACTTCCCCGACACTGTACAAGATGCTACCTTGGTATTTTCCCAAATGAGTCTATAGTCTTGTGCTCATTTTGGATTGATTGACCTTGTTGATTTTCTTGGGCACTATTCTTGAAAAACAGTGTCTTAGAACTTTTCTTCCTTTGATCCTTTTTATCTTTCATCTTGTCATTCAAAGCCTTTTGGAAAACTAACCTTCCTTTTCTTTTCTCATCTATGCCAACATGGAATGACATGTGTATGTTGACATCTATGGAAACTATGTTGACATGACATGAAACGTATATGATGATATGGCATGACATGTCATTCTAAGGTCTCAAATTGGATGGCGTGGCATGCCACGTGGATGTTGACATGGAATGACATGGGATGCTAACATCATCATCCAATTTCCTTCATATGCCATCGGCCATTTATCTTGGAATAATTTAAACATCACATTGATTTTTTCGACCCCAGACTATCGGCCATCGACAGTCAGAGATTTCCTTTGGATGTGTGAAACTTTTGCCCAAAATTTGTCAATCCTCAATCATCGGCCATCGACGATTGGATATTTCATTTTGGCGCATGGAACCGTTTCCAAAAATATGTTGATCCTCGATAATCGGCCCTTGATGATCACAGATTGCGTTTTGGCCAAAAATGACTCTTCACCAAACTTGTCGTTCCATCCATCGGCCATCGGTGAATTCTGTTGGCAAATTTCGACACTTAGAAAATTTGATCAAAAACCCAAGTGAATTTGGATCGTCGATCTGCCTTAATTTCCAACCACCGAAATGAATTTCAGTCATTTATTTTCTCACCCTTTCAAATGGTCGAAACCTTATAAAATTTTAAATTTATCATGATGAATCTTAGTCGTCAGTATTGAGATCAAAATCGATCTTGACTGTCGATTCGTTGAACTTTGTTCAATGCTACAACGACCATTAGAACATGAAATTTTCAACCTCCAAGGTTGAATTCATCTCTGCAACCTACAAATTTACACCCCATATCATCACTTCAACTTCCCTGAGGTATTCCAACTCAAAATTCACCCACGAATTTGGGGATTTCATTCCAACTTATATGTTTTCCCCAAATTCACATTGACCGAAGTATGCAATAGCGAATCAAACCAATTCTTTCTGGCTCTTGGCCCATACAAGCCCGGTGTTTTAATGTGAGGCTATGATACCATAATATAATGTCCCCCAACTGAGGTAAGGAACATTACGTTGTGGAACACACTTACAAATTAAAATTTATGTTATCTAATTAAATTATTGTAGCTTCCAGCTACAAATTAAAACCATATTTAGCTATTGTTTGCTACCATTAAATTGATGCATCTACAAATTATTAAAATAGACATGAATGCAACTTAATAACTCAACACAACAACATATAAATAATTCTTAAATACACAGAGTTCATGCACAACATATTGACTCATAAACAAAACACAGAAGCAGATAAAACATTTATCTTTTATAATTAGATGTGCAACCAATTACTTGGGACGAACATTCCACCCAACTGTAGACTTCCCGCTCCAAATCACAACAACAAGTCACCCATGATCTGAGGCTAGTAATCCACAAAAGAGTTTTGTATCTCATTGTCCACTCACAACTCAGAATTATCACAACCCACTGGTATTATCCTACAGCTATCCTGATTTTCCACCAACTTTCTTCCTCTCGACCTTCTTAACCCAAGGAACGTACCCCTTCACTGATCCCAGTCCATTTGACATCACATTCATTTATCAGGGTCTCTATGGCACAAGTAACCAGGAATATCTCAGCTGAGAACTCCAGGGAACTTGTTGCTAGGAAAAACTACCAACAAACAACAACAAACACTTGTTGTTACAGTACAACTCACACAGGAGTTCACTATTCAGGCATGACAATTTGGATCTTGAATCTTCAACTCCAAAACTCTCCAAAAATTCTCCAACATGCTCTAGAATTCTCCCTCCATGGATGTTTCAGCTCCAAGCTCTCTTTCTTGGTCTCTACTTGATGTTCATGCATAAAAACTCAATGTGTAAAACTATTGTGGCTACCCATACAAATTTCCTCTCTTTTGGCTTGCTCACTTGACTCACACACTTCCCCAAGATGATTTTACTCAGCCCCCATGTGCCAAATAACTATGGGATGTGACCACTCACACCTACCCTCTTACATATATTCAATGATTGGATTTGGGAACACTCAATCAACAATTAGAAGGTTCATATACCAATAGAAAATTTAGGAAAATGGATTGAATTAATATACATGGTAATTCCCCCTTGGACACCCTCTTAGGAATTCTCTTAGACTCTCCCCCCTCTTGTGTAGTAATCCATCCCCCATCTATGTCCATGTACCTTTAGCAGTTGGAATCACATTTTTATTATTAAAACATAGAAATACAATTCGCATATTACATCGCTTGGTCATAGCCACATATTATACCTACATAAACATTAATTAAATTGGAAATTATAGTGGGGATGCTACATTCTGATTGAAATTTGTATGGCATCTCATGGTAATTGTATGTGCATGATACATGTGATATAATGGATATTCTTAGTAAGGACATATGATGGAACCCTATGATGATATTGGAACCCTATGATATGCCTTGATCTCCTTAAGTTATTTTTAGTTAGAGGTTACCAGTAGGACACCCTAGCAGTAAGACTCTTTAAATATACACTCTTCTTGCATAGAAAGCCTTCATGAAATGGATCACCTAAGGGACTGGTTAGAACAAAAGGGGATGCTTGAGACTAGATTGGTGAGTGTTCAAGAAAGAGTGGTATGTATATTGTCATGCAATACATCTAGGTTCTTGGGACAGATATCCAACATGATGGTCATATTTATGAACTCAATGGTGTACTCTTGTACACTCTACCCTTGATTCTACCTGAAGTATTTCCACTGGATCCATTGGTCCTCTACATACTCGATATAATACAATTGGAAATTGATGAGGGTTTTGAAGTCCTCCCACCTAGTAATTGGCAGATCACCCTCTAGCCTAAGTGTTTTTATATGGCTTTCCCACCAGGTTAAAGCATGTCCCTCTAAATTTAACATGGAAAATGATAGTTTTTGCTCTTTATCTATATGGTGAATGTTGAAATAAACTTCTAGTTTTTACAACCAATGATTTAGTTTTGATGCATCGATCTAACCTTAGTATGGTTTTATGTCCACTTTTGCTTCCATCTTGAATAAATATTGTGAAGGGTTTGTGGTACTAGAACTTGACTGCTCTTTCTCGGGTTCTTTCTATGACTCATTTTATGGCCCTTCATTATCCTCTGATTTCACATGTGATCTGATCTCTGAGTTAGAGCCTCCAACTTCTTCGAATGGTTCGAGATTACTTGCTAGAGTGACCATGAGGAGGGAAGTATTTCAATATGTGTGAACGAATTTCTCTTCCAGCCTCACAAATATCTCATATGTTAGATCTTGAGGGTTGTTATGATCAAACTCATCGACCATGGGTAGTGTTTTGTGACCTTTATCTTAAAAAAATCCCTAGATCCCTACAAATTTCCACAAATACCCCAAGAAAAATTTCTCTAATACCAATATGATCTATAAACTATCGTGGATATTTCACTCAACAATTCGACACAACATATCAAATAAAATACTGGAATATTTACTGTGAAGGTTAATTTCCTTTAGATCTTAGATTCTTTAATTAATAATTTTCTGCTTAAAATGTATGCAATAGATGAAATGTGAAAAATGAAGAAAAGAAATAAATACTCAGACACCATCCACAAATAATAACAATATATAACCTAGGAAATCCAATACGGGGAAAACCCAGCTAGAAGGTGAGGTTTCTCTACTCTCTTTTCTTCAAATGCAAGTACAAATAAAGAGGCACTCTCTATGAAGTTTCCTTTGACATTGTGGCATGTATGGATACTAAAAAATATTTTCTCCTATGTTATTCTCTCAAAATACCACTCATGGGTGCTCTTCTCAACTATGGAAAAAACACAATGCTAAAGAATGGAACTCCTTCTCCTCCTAGAAGCCTAGTATTTAACATCGCTCGATAGCCATCTAGGAGTAGTTTTTGACTTCATCAACACTCAATTGTGATAAGGTTTTGGACCTTCTATAATCTTTTCAAAAGTCCATAAATGGTTAACCATGTATGTATGAGTAATGGGGGTTGACGTGTCATCCACTCGTACCATGGTGGTCAACACGGTAGGTCAACTTGCAAAAATATGGATTATCATTGATAATCCAAAAATAACTTGCAAAAATAACCCAATGTTGATGTTCTATCATTGATATCTCTCGAAAAATATGCATATGAATATGAAACAAGTGTAAAGTTGTTTTTTTTTTCTTATAGAGAATCCCAATATCGTTTTTTTCTTGAATATACCTACAAACCTTTTTGTTGCATTCCAGTGACTTTCTCTAGCTTATTGCATGAATATGGAAAGAATACTAACCGTGTATGAAAAATATGGATTATTTTTTGTTAGATAAATGAGGCTATCGATCAATTGTCTATGGCTAGTATTGTTCACTATTCCCCCCCCTTCAAATTTTGAAAGTTTTAAGTTTTGCTCATGTTAGTCCCTAAAGTTGCACTCGACTGGTAAGGGAAAGTTAGGGCATCATTGATTATATTGCAAAGTGTTTTTTAGGGTTTTATGATTTGGTTTTGGTATAATGGTTGAAAACTGGGTCAAGTTTACAGCATGGCATGAAAATCAAGATTAAAACATTGCATATCCCATTGGCTGAATAATAGGTAGGTACATAGATAGAGTAAACCAATTCAAGAAAACGTAAAGTGAAATCTTCAATTTGTCAATTTCACAAAGTTTAGTTTCAATATATTATAAAGAAATAGGGGTATCAGCTTGAAATCATTACTTGAAAAATTATCTCTACAAAAAAATCTTCACTATATAAATTAACATTCAAGAACCAAAAGCATTGCAATTTGAATAATAAATTCAAGAATGAAAAATGAAATAACAGAGTAGAAAAAAGAAGGTCTAACCATCCATGTGCCTTTGCTATTGAGTGTCAATTGAACATACATGCCTTTTACAATAATCTCCACAAAAAGTTTCTCTAGATCTCCAAATTTTCGACCTCCATATGGTCTGTCTTCTGTCTATTTAAACTGTCTATAAAACTTCCAGATCCTATTATCTAGAACATCTTTAAATGAATAGAATAAAAAAGTATCCAAATCCTAAATTAATTCACGCAAAATGAGCTTCTACCTCCAAAATAGTCCACATCTCAACAACTTGATATAACAAACATTGCCAGCATTACATTTAATTCTACAAAATAGGGATTTTGTTTGACTCTGTAAAGCAGATCGAAGTCTTAGGACCTCCTTGATAAAAACGAGTAATTTTTTGACATATCTCCTGGAGAACCTTTACATGAAATTGTAACCAATCTTCATGTTACCTTTAGGATAAAATTGCAGCATTGGCTTTGGCATTTTTCTGCTTGAGCTTCGTGGTTAACACAACATTGTGCTAGTAAAGTCTGAAATTGATTTCTCTGAGTTCCTTAAGCAATGCCCTTTGCTCCTTCTTCTTCTTTTTAAGACTTTGAATTCTTTCTTGCTGGCGAGCATTCCACTGTTCTATCTGCATATTTTCCTTCTTTAATTGTTTTATGGTTTTCTGAAATTCCTTAATCTTTTCCTTATCAGTTCTTATCTCGACCCTGAATCCTAAACAATATTCAGAGGGTGTAGTTTCATTCAGATTTAAAGTAACACTTGGTTCCTTGGCTTTAGCCTGGTATTTTGAGATTAATTCTGAGCTATGTTCTTCTTCAGAACTTGATGAATCTATAGCTCCAGGTACATCTGGTAAGTAATCTGAGTCTTCCAAGTAATCCTGTTTTTCTTCAAGGAATTCACTGATGCCTTTAGCCATCTCTTTAGCCTTATCTAATCTAGTTGAAGCTCTCATTACAGGGCCTGTAGGTGGTGTAAGTATTCCCTTTCCTTTGCTGACAGATTTCTTGGGAAATGGGGTCTTTTTTGCTCTTTTCCTGGTGCTTGTTTCAACATCCTTAGAATCATCTTCTATGATTATGGTGTTTTCTTCTTTGATTTCCGGATTGAACATTTCCTTTGAGTTCAGCCTATACTTATTAGTATCCCTGGTTAAATTTCTCTAAGGTTTTTGTGATACACACACACCTTTATCCCTTTTCCTTTGATTGCAACGTTCCTTTTGTTAGTCGATGGCATTTCAGACTTGACTGTAGTTTGAGCAATGAGATCATTATCTAACTCTGTCTCTCCTTTGACATCTTCCTCAGGAAGCATTTCAATTTTGGGCTCCCATCTAGGTCTCTTACTTCAGCTCTTCTTAGTTACCTTGATATCAAAAGATTCATCTTTCACAGGGTTTTCATCAAAAATATCTCGACTCTGTTTAACAATTTTCCTTCCTCTGCCCTTTTTCGTCTTGTTGGATTGAGTGATAGGTTTTAAGGATTCCGTGAGCCAATTCCAAGGCTTCTGTAATTCGTTCAGGGCAGACATGACTAGGGTTTTAATCAGGACTTGATGGAACAAACTGCCTTTGGCATTAGTGGAAATCGACTGCACTTTCTTGGACATTTTTGTCAAACTTTTAAGCAGGAAATAAGGAA
>ML798432.1:149755-160963 GCA_009831015.1 Picea engelmannii
TGCGCGCGTGCATAACAATTATATTATGAAACTGTTGGATTTGGAAATGATTGCCAAACTTTCGTGGGAGCACACGAACTCTCAATTCATGAATCGTGCCATCATAACTAAATTGGGATGGCAGGCGCAAGTTATGGCATGATTATTTGGCGCTACGAGAATAGGCTTATTCCCGTAGCGCGTTTGACAACTTGAAAATTTAAAATTCCAATGGCATAAAAGGAGACACTTCAAATTTAAACAATTTTTTTCAAAATCAAACCTAAATAAATCATCAAAGATTATAATGCAAACCATGAAACATCCAAAATTTAAAAATAGAAAACAGCTGAAAATGGAAAATGAGGAATGGGTAAGGAGGGTTTAGGACAAGGGTTTCTCACTAAACCAAGACAAAATTAGAGACTAACAACTCCATAGGAGTAAGAGAGGGTTTACAATCCTCCATGCCAAATTTATTTAACAAATCTATAACATACTTGGTTTGACTAAGGACTATTTTATGACATTGTTGTGATACTTCCACGCCAATATAGTATCGAAGTGGCCCCAAATATGTCATTTTGAATCCTTTTTGTAGTTCATATTTCACCTACTTGATGCAATCTTCATAATTACCTGTAATGATTAAGTCGTCAATATAAAGAACAATGAAAACCAAGTTTTGACCTTGCATCCTGAAATACAGAGTATCCTAAAACTCACAATGATGAAAACCAACATGCCTAAGGTATTCATCCATCTTGGCATACCACGCTCTGGGTGCTTGTTTCAATCCCTATAAGTCTTTAATAAGTTTTCATACTTTGTGCTCCTTTCCTTCAACATCAAAACCTATGGTTTGAATCATATAAACATCTTCTTTCAAATCACCATTAATAAAGGAAATTTTGACATCCATTTGGTGAAGTGAGCAACCATACTATGCAGCTAGAATTATTACCATTATGATGGTGTTCCACTTTGTTGTTGGAAAAAATGTTTATTTGTATTCAATTCCTTTTTTTTGAGAAAATCCTTTTGCGGTGAGTCTTTGTTTATATTTATATACTTCACCATTTTCTTTATACTTGATTTGGTAAACCCATCTTAATCTGATGGGTTTAAAATTTGTTGTAAAATGAACAAGTTTCCATGTTCCATTTTGAATTATCGAATCATACTCATCCATTATGGCTTATTTCCATTCTTTGTGCTTCATTTATTTTTCAAAAGTTGTTGGTTCAATGGAATCATGAGTGACTAAGGAAAAATTCAAGTGAGATGTAGGAGAAATTCTAGTTCCTATTTTTTTTGTTCATCTGGGTGAACATATTTAAGCAGTTGTATGAACCATTTTGGTTAACCATGCTATCCCTTTGTTGAAGTTACTAAAGTTGATCTATCATGTATTTAAGATTCATTATCTCAGGACGAGTTGTCTAAGTCTTTAGCATTCATGTTGGGGGATAAGTCTTTTTCAATCCAATTTGGTTTTCCTTGATGAATTATTTTTTCTTGAGCTACCTTTTTCTCCAAGTGACTAAGGAGATTATCAATCTCTCCATCTATTTGACTTTTTGTCTCATCAAAGACTACATCTCGACTGATAATGAATTTTTCATTGGATAGAAACCTATATCCTTTCTTTTCATATAAATAGCCAATAAGAATGTGTTAGAGTTTCTTGCTTAATCTGTTATTATTAATCTTTATTATAGAAACAACATAATAAGGATCTTACTGAAAGAAACACAATCACAGAGTACACAAGAATTTATCCTGGGAAACCCTTAAGCGGAAGAAAACCCAACAAAACTTCTTTAATATAGATTCAATAACCAAGTACAGTATCTCTCACAAGAGAGATCTCACCAAACAGAAGATCCACCAGAAACCCTAACCAGAACAAAGTAGCACACCACTTAGACCAAGATAGTCCTTCACCAAGATGACCAAAAACCTTTACTGAGATACTCTTCCTTGTAGCTGCGTCACTTCTCCTTGTAGCCGCGTCACTCTCATACTTTCGCACTTGATAGAGAGAGCTTGATGAGTGTGTGTACAAATGAGGTGCTAGGCCTCTTATAAATACAAGTTGTGCCCCCCTAATAATTAGGTTAGGGCTGACCTGTCCACTTTACCTTTCTAATTTACATTTGACTTTGTCTAGGCACAATAGGGCCAACTTGTAAATATAATATATATATATTTTATCTCTTACTTTATCCACAAAAGGGGATAAGAATATTCTTTGCAATTACACAATATTTTAACAGAATGCATTTCATACTCCAATTTTTCAACTTAGTCTTTTTTTCTTGAGGAACTATGGCATAGCAAGTAGAGACAAAAACTCAAAGATGATTAACTAAAATCTTAGTACCATACCAATCTTCATATGGAGTAATTCCTTCTAATTCTGATGTAGGTGATCAATTCCTTAGATATGTTATTGTATGAACTGCTTCAGCCCAATATTGTGTGCTTAACCCCTTGAAATGAAACATTGATCTTGTCACTCCCATTAGAGTTCTATTCATTATTTATGTGACTTTGTTATGTTGTGGAGTATAAGACTTTGTCAACTACATTTTTATTCCATTTCTTCTGCATTAATCATTGAATTCGTTTGAAGTGAATGATCCCCGATTATTTTTTCTTAGTGTGGCAATCTTTTCTTAGTGCCATTTTCAACTAAGCATTGAAATTGTATGAATTTGTCAAAGGCTTCTGATTTGTTCTTCAGAAAATATACCCAAGTCATCCTATAAAATCATCAATGAAAAGGATGAAGTATTTACATCCACCAAAAGAAGATTCCATAGGACCACAAATGTCACTATGGATAGTTGCAAACATTTGTTTTCTCACCATGTGCTTGTGAGGAAAGGATCCCTCTTTTGTTTTCCAATAACACAAGCTTCACACTTACTAGTTTTCTTTTTGAAAGTACAATCCTTTCACCATTTCATTTATTTTAAGTTTAATGAGGCTTTCAAAATACAAATGTCCAAATATGTAATTCCATAATCTTAGGGAGCTAAAAGATAAATCCATTGATGATGAAAAATCTTGTTTATGGGGAATGATTGTGCCTTGTAGCCTCAAAAATTTTCCATCTTCATAGCCATTCATTATTGTTTTGAATTTGTTTTTTAATAAATTAACTCCGATCCAACCATCTTCCACGATAATTGAATGGCCTCCTTGTCAAATGAGCACCAAAGACAAAAAAATATTTTTAAATGTTGGAACATACCAAACATTGGAAAGTAATACTTTTCCAATTCTTGGAAAAGAAAATCGAACATATCCTTTTTATTGAGGTGTATGAGTTATGTCATCTACCAAGTAAATTGTATTTAGTTCCATATCAAGATATGTACATAATTAATATTTTTTGTAAAACATATGTTGAGTATCCCCTATATCTAGTATCCAATCATCTTCATAATATGTTCTCATCAATTTGTTGGTGGAAATTGAATCTGCAAAGTCAATCTCCTGATTTGCTATCAACACATATTCATAATAATCTTCTTGATTCTCTACATATTGGGTTGAATATGAAGCATTAGACTTAGAATGTTTTTTGAAAGTTTGTTTATCCTTGGGAAATTTTCATTCCATGTTCTACACTCTTCTGCCACATGGCTAATGTGAAAACATCTTCTGCACATGACTTGAGATTGATCTTGTGATCTTCTAAAGTATTGTTGATTTCTTCATCTTCCTAGGCTTCTACCATGACCTTGACCATAGTCTAGATTCCTTAATTCATTGAATCTTCCTCTTCCTCTTCCTCTATAATTTTCATTGTATGTTCCTCTTCCTCTATCATTTTGATTGTAAGTACTTCTTCCTCTTATGCTTTCATTTTAAGTACATCTTCCTCTTGTACTCACATTGTATGCCTCTCTTCCTCTTGATCTTTCTCCTTGTCTTGAGTTGGTAATCGTATTGTATGCCTCTCTTCCTCTTGAGTTTTCTCCTTGTTTTGAGTTGGTAAAGAGAAGATCTTACCCAATCTCTTATTTTTACCAAAATGTTTTTCATGTTGAACCAACAAGTCACCAAGGGAATCAAAAGTTTGATTCTCCAACTTATCATAAATTTCTAATGTTTCCAAAAAATGATTATAAGAGGGTGGCAGTTCATTGATCAAGATTGAGAACATAAGACTTTCTTCCACATCTTTAAATCCACATTTTATTAATTCCATTATGATTTTTTCAAATGAGATATGTACTCCAAAACATCTCCCCCTTCAGTCAATTTTTTGTTAAACAACTTATTATGAATCTCAACCATTTATGACTCACATTGGGTATCGAACATATTAAAAATTTACCATGCATTCCAAGCATCATTTGCATTTTCGATGTGTATAAACATTTCATCTGTTACAGGGGATCTCGAAAGTGCAAGTACTTTTTCATCTCTCAATTCCCATTTTTCTAGTTCTCTATCATCAGTCGGCTTAATTGGAGTTTTTTCTCCATTACATATATATTTTCACAAGTCACTAAAAACTAATGTAATTTGCATGTGACGACTCTGAGACTTATAGTCCTTGGGTAAATAAAAAATTTCTGGATTGGTGAATAAACTTACTATTTTTCCATGATAAATTGTTTATCAAGTCCACACAATGAAATGAATAGTACCATGCACAAGAGACACTACACACAATGCAAAAGAGTGCTATAGGGACTTGGAATTGACCCTCGTATCACCTTCATGAAAAAACGTTGATAGAATATTTCACTCTCAAACTTTCAAAATTTGACACAATAATCATCATACCCCTTTGAAGTGAACAATTATCATTCAATGATTCAATTATAATGTTGAATAAATACTCCCCCTAACTACTAAAGAATTCAATTAAAAAAAAATGCATCAATCCTTATCTCTCCCATTTTACATAAAGAGCATAAAGGGTGAACTTTACTCAAATATAAATTATATCTTGAATAGAATTTTTCTTTTAACTTTTACTTCATCACACTTTTCTTCAAAGGGAAATAATGTTCAAGAAAACTCAAAATATTACCTTAGTCTTTGGATGGTGAGACAATGTGTTTGCCATTGACTAATGCAAGCATATGGACACCTTTCTGACTAGTGCATCCACATAAGATTTATCTTTACTGCTTTATTCTTTATTCCATGGCTAGAAAACTAGGTAACTGTTTGAAGCCAATGAATATTATTTTTATTTATTTCCTGGTAGCCCAGTCCTGTCGAATGGGCAAGCATATTCGAACAGACGATAATGGCGAATGTGGGAGACAAGAATGTGTAGGCCAAATTTGTGCTTGTGGGTGATATGGGGGCTAGTGAATCTAGTCTGGTTCTGAGATTTTTTTGGAAGTCAAATACTTTTTTATTATCAAGAATTAACAATAGGAGAAGTTGTTTGAATGAAACCAGTGTGAAATTGGAGATATGGGATACTATTGGTCAATAAAGATATCATAGCTTGCCTAGATATCTTAGTGAAGAGGGAGACGTGGCCTTAGAATTGGACTATTTGGTTCCAAGTATCTAAGGCGAGGTCACCTCAAAGGCCAATAAAATATATTTCTTATTTCAAATTTTTAGATCTATACAAATTTGTTATTAGATCTACAAATATTCTTAGAGGAAAAATTGAATATTTTCAAAAGAATGGTAGATCTAGATTATATCACAACAAATTAATATTTCAAAATTGCAAATAATTTCCCTGATTTGAAAAAACAAAGTACCTCTTTGAAGACGTTGTTTTGTTTGATGAAGAAACCAAGATTTAGATTTGGATTCTTCTTCTTCAATGATCGATCATGGCCTTCTCATCACCATGACTCTCTCATCACTAGCGCATTCTCCTCAACATGGCTCTGATACCATGTTGATTTCTAAAAGTGTCCTCAGACATGTAATTTTATTGATCAAAGAAAATATTATTACATAGTGGGTGAGAGGTAGAGCATATATATAACTTCTCAATCCTTTTCTCAATATTCTATGTGCCCTTTACCAACAACTCAAGGATAATCACTACGACAAGGCTCTGACAAGGCCAACCAATATCCTAGGAAATACATAACTTCTAGAATAACTTTATTATTCTAGGAAAAATACCTATCTAAATAAACTTTATGATTAGTAGGCTAACATTGCCTACACATATGGTGCTAAGTCCTCTATGGATGGTAGGATCTGCTCCTCCTCTCGATCCAACATGGCTCCTAGATTTTGAGATTATCTACATTCACTACTAAGTAAATGCACATGCATGGGGGTAGACTAAGTCTATAGGCGTTATCTCCCACCTTCTATAATATCTCAACATGTCCATACTGCAAATCCTTGATCGTCTTAAAAGGACCCTAGTCTTTCCTTGTTCAGTTGTAACCAAACTATGTCTCCCATTTTGAATGAATTCTTGGTTCTATGTTGATCATGTCTGGCCTTGTATTTTTCATGTGACTTCTTCAGTATCTCTTGTACTTGCAAATGGAGTTTCCTAATCTTATCAACAATTTTTTTCTCTCTCAATGCATCTCCTATGAGGTCATCCCTCACTCCTCCTTGTTGTCCATATACAACATCCAAGGTGAAGGTGGAAAATATCTAAAGCAAGTTTCAAAAGGTAACTTATCAATAGAAGTGTGGACTGCTCTATTATAAGAGTGTCATAGGAAGATCAAATTCTCACCCTAGGTCTTCAGATGCTTCTGATTGTAACCCCTCAAACGTTGCACCAAAATCTTTTTGGCTATTATATGTCCATCTATCTGTGGATGGAATGTTGTAGATCTATTTAACTTAGTTTCCATCTTCTCCCACAATGTAGTCGAAAAATGTACAGAGAAATATGGTATCCCTATCTAAGATGATGTTCATAAACATCCCAAAGTGTACCCAGACCTGTTCAACGAACAAGTTTGTTGCTTCTTTCCATTTGATGGTCTTTTTACAATGCATGAGAATGCATATCTTGTTGAACCCGTCAACAACCACAAATAGATAATTACATCCCTTCATAGTTGTTGGTAAACCTCCCACAAAATCCATGGAAATATTTTCCCAAGGTCAAGTGGGTACTGACTTGAATCAAATCGATCTTTCTGCGAATCTATACACGTGCAATTCCTCAATTCGAGGAGCTATTCATATGTGATTTACATAATTTTCAATGCAAGTACGTATTTTTTTATCTTCTCGGACATCTTAGGAATAATTCCTTTGTTGTGGGAACCAATGGGAACGATCATTTTGGATTACACCAAGTCTAAAACCAAGTGGATTTATTTTTTGTGCCATACATATTCTTTTTTTTTTAATTCTATTGACACGATCGAATCATTTGATATGGATATTTCCTCCAATACAATAGTTATATGACAAGTGGATTTATGTATTGGATAACCATGTCTCTGAGCTCTAGGTTGAACCATTTTGAAAATAGCACCCTCATTCACTTCAACTCTACGAACGAGTAAATTGGTTTTGTTCGGACCCATATTGTGATTTTCATTCGCCATCACATAATGAATTAAGTGTGATATTGTATAAAAGTCCCCATAAAGCATCGGTTCCAATATCATAAGTCCTTGTCCATATGAACAACCACACATGTAAGGGATGGAATAGACCTTTCTTCTTGTTACTTGGCTTGTTGGTACAATAAAGTATACATCCTCTAATATATTGTGATACATATTCATGCATTTCGGGCCAGTACACATACCTATGTAATTTGACAATTGTCTTCCCAACACCAAAATATCATGCAACCTTGGAGGTGTGAGCCTCTTTGATACACTTCCTTGAAGTCCTCATCTTCTATGTATCTCTCTCTGTATGAATCATGGGTAAAAGGATCCATGTACATTAGAGTTCCTAAATTTTTAATATTGGATATGGATGGCCTTGAAAGCATGTATGTCAACATATTTGTGTTGTCCTTCCTATACTTGATGACTAGATGAAATTGTTGTAAAAAACCAATCCATGTGTAATGTTCGATTTGATGTAGCTTACTCTAGGCATGAAAATACTATAACAGTTGGTAATATGTGTGAATAAAGGTATCCTTTCCCATTAGATAGTGATTCCACTTCTTGACAGCGTGAACCAAGGTATAGAGTTCCTTGTCATAGGTAGGGTAGTTGAGAAATTCCCCATGAAATATTTCATAATGATAGCATACATGCCTTCCTCCTTGCATAAAAAATGCTCATATGGCATACCCACTTAAATCTCTCTCCACTTCCAAAGGATTTTTTAATTTTGGTAATGTGAGAATTGGTGCTTGACTGATCTTTCTTTTCATCTCATTGAAAACCTTCTATTGATTTTCCCCCAATGAAAAATCTTACCACTCACCATTATGGTGTGGAGTGGTACAACTACCACTGAAAATGAAGCTATGAACTTCTGCAAGTATTTTGATGCCCTAACAAAACTCTTAACTTCAGTGACATTTGTAGGAACTAGCCATTTCATGATGGCCTCCATCTTTGTGACATCTATTCTGACCTCCCCTCCACTAATCACATCCGTCAAATACACAAAATATTGTTGAGAAAACTCACATTTATTGAGGTTAGCCAGCAGTTGGTGCTTCTTCATAATCTCTAACACCTGCATGAGATGTGAGATGGGATCCTCTTAGGTATCACTATAAACCAATATAGCATCCAAATAGACTATAACAAATGAATCTAGATATGGGTGTATACATCATTCATTGGTCTCATAAATGTAGTTGGTGCATTATATAAACCAAATGGCATGACCAACCATTCATACAAACCTTGCCTTGTCTTGAAGGAAGTCTTCTAAGTGTCTTTTTACTTGACACGTACTTGGTGGTATCCCAATTTGAGATCCAACTTGGTGAAATATTTTGCATGTTGCAATTGATCTAGTAGATAATTGATCATAGGCACATAGTACCAGTTTTTTAATGTAATCTTGTTCAATGCTCCATAGTTGATGCACATTCGCCAAGTCATGTCCTTCTTTGGTACAATTATGATAGGTGACTCACAAGGTGAGGTGCTTGGACAAATCACAAACTGCTCCAACATTTGTTCCTTCACTTCATATGCTTCCAAAATGGACTGTTTATACAATCCAATATTCAACAATGAGGAGTCTGGCAATAATTGTATTTCGCGCTCCACTTCCCTCTTCAGTGGTATTCTTTTGGACTCCTGGAACACTCCTCTATATTCATGTAGCAACTCCTCCAACTGATATTTTTCTCTTTAGTACACTTCTTCAGGGATGCCTTTACTCTTATCGACTCATCCTCGGTCAGATTTTCACTCAAGAAAAGTAAAACAAATTTATTACTATAAATAATCAACTTCTTGGCTTGATTGTCACTTACTAGTGAGATATTTGACTTGTCTTTATACGCATTGATGATGTAGGACTTCCCATACTTGATTAGTCGGTATTGGTTGTCTCTCTGCATGGAGATTGGATCCCTCATATACATGTAGGGGCTTCCAAACACTACACATATCTCAAGGGGTACTACATCCAATTACACTTCATCAATAAAGTCAACACTTATAGCAAATTTAATCTTACACTGTTTCGTTACCTTGATCTATGCATCCTTGTTTACCCATCCCAATGGATATGGGCTAGGATGATCATGAACCTGGATCTTGATGTGGAATAGTTTGGTCATCTCCTTCTATTCATGGTGATGAAGGCTATGTGGATTCACCTCCTACATTGTTGTGCATACAATCTTCTCATCCACGTCGGAGAAACTTCCAACCTAATTACTCATATCCATGGCTAGAAGATTCTTTTTCTTTACATCATTCTTGTGCTTATTCAGGTTCAACTATGGATGTAGTTTCCAGTAATTTTCCTTAGTGTACTCATCAATATTTCAATGGTTACAATGCTTGCTAGGATCCTTGCACTAGTGTGCAGTGGTTGTAGTCTTCTTATCCGTTCCCCCTTTCCACTTCTTCCCCTCCTTCAAATTTTCTTGGTGTTCTTTCAGCTTGGAACCTCTTGGCCAACCTTTCTTGTGACCTATGTTTTCCAAATAATATAATTATACACATGCCTCATCCACTATCCTTGCATTGAAAACCATCATTTTCTTTCATAGATGGTTATGCATGCCCTCTAGATAATTGAGGAGTACATCTAGGTTCTTGGGAGAGATATACAACATGATGGTCATGTTTCTCAACTCAGTGGTGTACTCTTGTATACTTTTCTCTTGCTTCTACCTGAAGTAGTGCCATCGAATCCATTGGTCATCTACATACTCGATAGGGTATAATTGGATATTGAGGAGGGTTCTGAAGTCCTCCCACCTCGTTATTGGTGGATCACCCTCCAGCAAAAGTGTTTCTGTATGGATTTCCCACCAAGTTAAAGCATGTCCCTCTAAATTCATTCTGACAAATGATATATTATGTTCTTTATCTATATGGTGAATGTTGAAATAAACTTCTAGTTGTTGCAACTAATGATTCAGTTTTGATGCATAGATCTCACCTTAGTATGCATTTATGTCCACTTTTGCTTTCATATTGAATAAAGATTGTGAAGGTTTTATGGTACTAGAACTTGACTGTTGTTTCTCAAGTTCTTTCCACAACTCCTTTTATTGGTTTTCATTATCCTCATGTTTCCTGTATGATCTAATCTCTGAGTTCGAGCCTCCAACTTCTCTGAATGGTCGGAGCTTACTTGTTAGAGTTACCATGAGGAGGGACATATTGCAAGATATGTCAACGACTTTCTCTTGCAGCCTCGCAAATATATCCTAAGTTGGATCCCAAAGGTTGTTATGATTAAACTCATCGGTCATGGCTAGGGTTCTGTGACTTTTTTCTTAAATCAATCCATGAATCCCTGCAACTTTACACAAATACCCCAACAAAACCTACTCTAATACCTTTATATTTTAATCTTGTACAAGTATTTACTGCAAACATATTTTAAATAAAATAATAGAAAAGATACAATGGAAAATACACACATTATATAGAGATTTTTTCCATGGAAACCTAAACTAGGAAAACCAACATATTCGATATTCATCATCTCATACATTTTTTACAACACAATATACATATAGGATCTTGTAGGATCCAAAACCCTAATCTAATAACCCGTATTAGTCAATAACCATATTTCCTTAATCGTAAATAAAAAACCATCGGCGAAAACCATGTGCCAAAAAAA
>ML798432.1:171313-186542 GCA_009831015.1 Picea engelmannii
GTTCGAAACCTGAGGGGACAAAAACTCCAACCATGTTAAGGGTTGGTGTGTCTCAGGCCGGGTGCGATCCCGGGGTGATTTTGACAGCTTAGATGCCCCTGATCGTGGTTTCTCAAGCCACAGGTTAATCCCGTAGCCAGCAAGTTCGAACAAATTAACAAACAAACAAAAAAATATTTGATTGTTTTAAATTATAAGTTATTGCCTTTAAAATTTATTATTTAATAAATTAATTGTGTTTACATTTTTTTTATATATATTTGTTTTTTAATTTTTTCTTTTTTTTAAATTTAATTTTTTGTTTTTTTAAGTCTTATTAGGCAAAAAAAATTTGGGGGGACATCTAGGAGTCCCCCTTTTGGGGGCGATGTCCATAAGTCCCCCTTGTCAAGGGGGGACGTCCAGAAGCCCCCCTTTTGGGGAGACTCATCCCCCACCTTGGGGAGTCACATCCCCCCGCGTCTCTCCAAAAAGGGGACATGCAGAAACGCCCCCCTGTCTCGTGGACGTGGGAAACGTGGGGGACGGGTCCCCGTGGAACATTTCCTATAATTGCTGGTGTGTTTCCAGATCACTCTAGACCACCACTATGGCGCATTGGTTCTCCTCTAGTGCGCACTCATTGAGTTATACAAAGTATATCATGTGTAAATTATTCATTATTCATAACGGTTAATGAGAATTCTTTCATTATTTTCTCTCCTTCTTCTTCTTTCTCAATTTCTCTCCGCAAATGTGTGTAGTATTTTCTAGCTAGATCTATTCTGTGTGGATTCAACACATTTACATGGTATCAGAGCCAACGGACTGCTAAGCAAAAGATACACCAAAAAAATTTGCAGGTACAAAATATTGAAGACAGCGGAAAGATGGATTTTAAAAAAGAATTCATTCTTACACCTTACAACTATTTTGCATGGAAGGAGAAAATAGCCATACATCTATGAACCAGAGGGTTGTACAGGTTAACCTTGAATACAGATACAGAATCGACATCAGCCATAGAAAAATCCAAGTACTTAAATCGCATGGATGAGGCACAAGGAACAACTTGCAGTCTTATTTCTCCCGATCTCCTTTTTCATATATCTTCATGTAAGACTCCCAATGAAGCCTAGACCACATTGGAAGGGATCTTTGGAAAACATGATGAGATTAGGGGACACATGATGGAGTTGGAACCGCTTACATTGGATCCAAAAATCTTCAAAAATATCCAAGATTTCTTTACAGAATTAAAGGATTTACTATCGCAACTCAAAGCTTGCGAGGTTGATAAATCGAAGGAGGAGGCAAAAATGGTTCTCTCCATTCTCTCCAAGCTTGCTCCTGAGTTATTTGTATTCGTATCCACATTCCATTATGTAGGATTCGTCTCTGGAGCCACGTAGAAGATTCCTTCTCTTGAGGACTTTATCGAATCCCTGACACAAGAGAAAACCAAGCTCATTAACATGGGCACAATCAAAGGCCCAAGGGTGCATGCACTCACTGTGAAAGATGGAAGACACAAATATCATAAATCTAAAGATAAAGATAAATGTAAATCTCATGCACATCCATAGAAGGAAGGGTACACAAAACCCTTCACCGATGCCTTCGGATCCAAAGGGGAAAAGGGAAGAAAAGGGAAGAAATGCACGTATTGTCACAAAGGATTCCATCCAGAATCTGCATGCATGCAAAAAAATAGATCTAATGACTCAAATACTTCATCAAAACAACCTTGGATATCGCATCTTCGAGGGTGCCAAGAAGAAGAAGCCAGAAGATCTTAATCCCAAGAAAGACAATTCTAGCCATGCCTTGATTTCCATCAACTCATCTCTCGATGCTTGGATCGTAGATTCAGGATCATCGCATCACATGGATACATCAAAAGAAGTATATTCTTCATTGGATGCATGGAAATGTCCTCCTATTCTGATGGGGGACAACTCTTCTGTCAAAGTCACCAACAAAGGAAGGATTGAACTCACCAACGGAAGCTTCAAGAATGTGATGCACGCTCCCAAACTTTGTGTCAATCTTCTCTCTGTGTATCAAATGAAGAATTCTAGAAATAGAAAGAAATTCATATTCACACCAAATTCCTTGGAAATATACAACATGCAAACCAACTCCAGGGTTGTTACCGGTGAGGTAAATCATCAGTCTAGATTGTACACTTTTTATGAATTCATTGAACTCGATTCTGCTTTAATGCTTACTCATGTTGATGAAAGTAGTAGGATATGGAAAGAAAGGTTTGGACATTTGAATTTCAGATACATGCAACAACTTAGCAAGAAAATATTTGTTGATGGTATACCATACATCCATTTCTCCAAGGGAGTATGTGAGGGATGTGCTCTCGGAAAACACCCTCAAGAGAAATTCGACAAAGGAAAGTTTCGGAGAGATTATACACCTTTAGATATGATCCACAGTGACATTATGGGTCCTTTTCCGCATCCATCCATCAGCAAAGTGAGGCTTGTTCTCATTTTTGTTGATGATTTCTCATGTTTTACATGGATCTACTTTCTCAGGCAAAAATTGGAGGTCTTTCAACACCTCAAAGATTTCAAAGCCTTGGTTGAGACACAGTCTGGAAAGAAGATCAAATTCCTCTGAACAAATAATGGGTGAGAGTATGTAAATCATGAGATCCATAATATTTTCCATGAGGAAGGGGTTCATTTGCAGCATACAGTTCTCTATACTCTGCAGCAAAACAGATTTGTTGAGCGGAAAAAAATATCTCTAAAGTAGATGGTATCTTTCATGCTGCATGCAAAGTCACTACCACAGAGACTATGGGTTGAAGCACTTAATTGTGCAACATACATCCAAAACAGATATCCCCATAGATCTGTCAAGGATAATACCCCCTACGAGGCTTGGAGCGGCCTCAAACTAGAAGTGACCCACTTTCACATTTTTGGTTCACGTGCATGGGCCCAGATTTCCTCTGAAAAGAGGAAGGCACTTGATCCACAGAGCACTGAGTGTATTTTTGTTGGATACCCCAACAGTGTGAAGGGATATAGGCTTATTGATATTTCCTCGGACTGGCTCATCATTGAGCGCAGTGTCCAATTCGAGGAAAGTGTCTCGCATGCACCTCAACAGTCCCATGCAGACTCCTTCATTCTTCCACCTGTCTGAGATGATGAGAATGCACATGTCGATTCTTCTTCATATGAAAGTTATGATTTAGAGGACTCAGAGGATTCAGATTCAGAGTCAGTACAGTCATATGCAGATTCAGAGCATCCAGATGCAGTTGTAGAGCCAGAAAAGAGGCACAAGTGGGCACAAACTACTCTTTAGGATGCAGGGGATCTCGTCGATGATCCAGCCAACACTAGGAGGACTCGATCTGATTTCAAGGAGCCTCTTGTTGCACTCACTGCCACTGAACCATTTCCCTCCGGGAATATTTTCTTGGTTCAGTCTTCAGATCCACAATCTTATGGCGAGGCTGTTGGAAATCTCTTTTGGGAATCCTCCATGCAAGAGGAGTACAACTCCCTCCTCGAGAACCAGACTTGGGATCTGATTCCCCTTCCTTCTGGGAGTAAAATTTTCAGATGCATATGGGTCTACAGGACCAAGAGCACATCAGATGGATATATTAGCAGATACAAAGCTAGGCTTGTCGCCAAAGGCTCTCAGCAGGTTCATGGTATTGACTATGATGATACCTTCGCTCCAGTAGCGATGATGGATTCAATACGATTGGCACTTTCCATTTCGGAAACCAAAGGATTGGAAGTCCATCAAATGGATATGAAGAATGAATTTCTTCACGGTGATCTCTCTGAGGAGATCTACATGGAGCATCCCCAGGGATTTATGCATGACTCATCTTTGGTTTTTCGACTGAAGAAGTCCCTTTGTGGCCTCAAGAAGGATCTGAGGGCATGGTATGCCAAGATGGACTCCTACATGTTGTCACAAAACTTTGTACGTTGTAAATCAGACTCGAATGTCTACATTCTCATGATGGTTGATTCACTTCTACTCTTAGTTTTGTACGTTGACGATTTGTTGATCACCGATTTCTCAACTTCAACGATTATTACAGTCAAGAGGATTCTACATGAAATTTTTTTTATGACGAACATGGATTCGCTACACTTATTCCTTGGACTCGAGATCAATCAGGATGCATCAGGCATCAAACTGTCTCAGGCCAAGTATGCATGAGATATCCTTGAGAGATTTCACACGACAGACTGCAAGTCTGCTCCGACTCCTTTCCTATCAGGAGTCAAACTTGAAGATGGCGGGGAGACTCCATTGGTTGACAGCACATTGTACAGACAGTTTGTGGGGAGCTTTTTGTATCTCAAGAACTCCAGACTAGACCTCTCCTATGTAGTTGGCACGCAGTTTCTAGGTTCATGCAGGAGCCGCATGAGCTACATTGGAAGGATGCAAAGTGTATCCTTCGATACGTACAGGGCACCATCACCTTTGGGATTCATTATGCAACAGAATCTACATTAGATCTCATCGGGTTTACTAATTTTGACAGGGATGGCGATAACATTGATCAAAAGTCCACATCTGGTTACTCACTCATTCTGGGTTCCAAACCTATCTGTTGGTCGAGAAACAAGCAAGCTTCAATTTCTCTATCTTCAGCCGAGGCAGAGTACAGAGGGGTAGTTAACATAACCATTCAAGGTATGTGTCTACAACATTTTCTCACTGAGTTGGGCATTCAGTTTCATTGACCAATCATCATCTGGTGTGACAACCAGAGCACTCTGAAGTTCTGTAGAGATCTAGTTCAGAGGCAGCGGACGAAGCACATCAAAATCCACATGCTTTACATTCGGGACTTAGTACACGAGGGGATCATCGAACTACATTTTTTTCCTTCAGCATAACAGACGACAGACATCTTCACCAAGACCTTCACTGAGCAGAATTTTCATTCTCTACAAAGTCATCTTGGAGTGAAGGACACAATTGCCTAGTAACTATAGTTCTTCTTTTTACATATATTTTACCTTGAGGGGGGGTGGGTTTCCCATGAGTTTTTCCCTCTTTCCTCACTTTATTTCAGTGTATCTTTTGTATTTGGGTACCTAACATGGCCTCGTTGTCGGGACCCATTCTTTATTTTCACCATAGTGATGTTCAGGAGGGTGTTGGAGTTACTTCACACACACCTAGGATTTCTTTTTCCTAAGGTTTTTCCTTGTTTATTATTCATAATTAGTCATTATCCAGTCTCCTATATTTTAGGGGAGAATATTCTCTTTCAATTGACACTATAGTTTGACTAGTTGAGTTGAATTTAGATGATGCATTGGTTTTGTCACCATGCAGCATTGGGATCATCACCAGCTAATGCGCACTTGCCTTGGGATCATCACCAGACTGGTGCATTACCCTTGATTCCCGGAGTTAACTCCTCACTACTCTTTGTTCAATCAGTTAACTAAAGACTAGTTGACTAGTTAACTCAACTAGGTGGCAGTTCACTCCCATAACTACCTGAGAGACTAGACTAGGTGGCAGTTCACTCCCATAACTACCTGAGAGACTAGACTAGGTGGCAGTTCACTCCCGTAACTGATGGTGTGTGTCCAGGTCACTCTATACCACCACTATGTCGCATTGGTTCTCCTCCAGTGGGCACTCATTGAGTTATACAGAGTATATGATGTGTAAATTATTCATTATGCATAACGGTTAACGAGAATTCTTTCATTCTTTTCTATCCTTCTTCTTTCTCAATTTCTCTTTGCAAATGTCTGTAGTATTTTCTAGCTATATTTATTCTGTGCAGGTTCAACACATTTACATGTTTCACCAGAGGGAAAATTACCCGATTATGCTTCCCATATACACAATGTTCACAGAAATCAAAATCTAAAGAGCAGTTATACATACCTTCAACCATACCTTTACCATGTAGTAGTCAAAGACCCTTCTCTCGGATGTGCCAAAGTCTTTGATGCCACATCATAACCTTTTCTCCAGAGACTGTAGGAAGTTTTTCTTCTTCAGCTCCAATATCACGAACAATGAAACTATTACACCCATTACTAATAGTGGTGCTTCCTTGCAACTTATACAGAGTTCCAATACAAACTCCCTTCAGCAACAACATCGCTCCTCGAACCATCCTGCAGGTTTCTTTTTCAAATATTGTTTTTACCCCTACATCGTCCATTTTGCTTACATAAGTCAAATTTTTGGTCAATTCTAGGATGTGCAAAACACCATGAAGTGTTCTAATCCTTCCATCTTATGAGCCTCAACTTGACTTTTCCCCATCCTATGATTTTGGTTTTCGAATAATCACCTAGGAAAACATTACCTCCATCATACCTTTCATATTCACAGAACCACTTCATGTGGGGAGTCATATGAAAATATGCACCTGATTCAACTAGCCATGCCTCATGATCTGCATGTGTGCTTGAAGAAGCCAAGTACACATCCCCTCCTTCCTTGGAGTTATTTTCTTATGTAGAGGGAGCACCTCCAATGCTCTTGGATCTACATTGCTTCTTGAAGTGCCCTTCTTTTCCACATCTCTAGCATACATTTACAAACTTTCCAGGAGATTTAGATCTACCATTAGATTTAGATCTCCCACTTGAGGACTTAGATCTATTTCTTTCTTGGGAGCATCCTCTTGCAAATGATGCATATGTGCTCTGTCCTTCCATGTTCATTTGTCTCATCTCCTCTGACAACAAGGATGAGACCACATCATCAAAACTCAAGGTAGTTGTATTACTACATATGGCCAAAACCAGACTATCCCATGAGTATGGTAAAGAGAATAGTAAACTGATACACTTCATCTGAAATTTTAATCTCAATAGATAATAATTGAATTACTATAGTATTGAAGGCGTTCAGATGCTTTGTCATTGAGTCTCCATCTCTCATCCTCGGGTTATATATTTTCTTCAGCATGAACAATTTATTTACCAGGGACTTAGACTGATACAAATTCCCCAACTTATCTCATAACTCTTTGGTTGTGGCTTCCCCTAACACATTCAGTAATATTGAATATGAGAGACACGATTGGATTGTGCTCTTCACCTTTCGATCCAACTTTGTCTAGTCATTTGTTGACATTCTTGTAGATGCAGTACATGGATCCATCGTGATCCATTAATCTTTGTCTACCAATGGATCTTCCATATTGAGCTTCCACGGCTCAAAACTTTGTCCATTAAATTTCTCGATCTCTATTTTTGAATTATTTGTCATTTCTTTTCACCTAAAGAATCGATATTGCAGATCTCCCACTATAACAAGGCTTATCACAGTCCCGAGCCAAACCCCGGGCCACAAAGGTGTCCCCCTGAAGCCAATAATATCTCTGATACCAAATGTAAATTTTAACCTTGTACAATTATTTAGTGCAAACAAATTTTCAATAAAAGAACATAAAATATACAATGGCAAATACATACATTATACATAGATTTTTCTCTTGGAAACTCAAACTAGGAAAACCAGCATATTATATACTCATCATCTCATACATTATTTACAATACAATATACATATAGGATCCCATAGCATCCAAAACCCTAATTCAATAACCCAGATTAGTCAACAACCATAATTCCTTAACCGAAAATAGAAAACCATCGACGAAAACCATGTGCCGAAAAATCACCCAAAAACGGATGCAAAAAACTGCCAAAAGGGGGCACTATGCCCCCTCTAACCATGAAAAGAATATAACACATACCCAACAATACCAATATGATCTGTAAAATGCCATGAATATTCCACTAGACAATTTGTCACAACATATCTAATAAAATACTTAAATGTTTACTGTGAAAGTTAATTTCCTTTAGATCTTAGATTATTTAATTATTGGTTTTCTGTTTAAAATGTATGAAATAGTTGAAATGCAAAAAATGGAGAACACAAATAAATATTCACACACCATCCACAAATAAACACAAGATATAACCTAAGAAACCCAATATGGGAGAAAACCTAGTTAGAAGGTGAGGCCACTTTGCTCTCCTTTCTTCAAATGCAAGTAGAAACAAAGAGACACTCTCTGTGGAGTTGTCTTTGACATTACGACCTATATGGTTGCTATAGAATATCTCCTCCTCTGTTGTGCTCTCAAAATACCACTAAGAGGTGCTTTTCTCAACTATGGAACAAATACAATGCTAAATAATGAAACTCCTCCTAATGGCTTAGTATTTAACATCTCTCAATAGCCATTTAGGGGTAGAGTTTTGACTTCCTTGACCCTAAATTGTGATAAAGTTTTGGACATTATAGAATCTTCTTAAAATTCCATACGTGGCTAGCCCCATATGTGTGACTACTGGGGGTTGACATGACATTCACTTGTACCATGGTGGTCAACACGGTAGGTCAACCTGTGGGAGGCATAAATTTTGCATACGAGCTCCAATTGGCATGATTTTTACACCCTTGGAAAGGTCTTGATGTGTAGAATAGTGTCAAGAAGTTCAAGCTAAATTTAGGAAAATTGACCCCAAAAAATGTTCTTTGATGTCTCAAAATGGCCCCAAAAGGTTTCAAACCCCAATTTTCCAAACTAGGACCTACCATTAAAATGACCTTGCAAGTTGTTCCTTCAATTTTTCCACTCTAAAAGTATCGAGATAGATGAAAAATAATATACTTATCCAATCTGGATCAAAGAGGTGATTTGAATGGATCTATTGAGATAAATTCAAGATATGTGATAGCTAGGATCAAGAAGGCATTATCTATTTTGGGTATGCTAGAGAAGATAGTTAGTTGAACCTCACCCATGGAAACCATGTGGAGCATACATATATTCATAAAGATAAGTGTTCAACTAATTTGCATACTTTACCTTGTGTTATGAATATATATGCTTCATTTATGAATTTGAAATTCCTATGGATGGAATAATTGTTGCATAGGAACCACTATGATATGCATGTTTACCATAATGATTGTTGTAGGTATACACTGAAATGATGAGGGCCTTGAAAGCATCTTAAGGAGGTGAAAAAAAAAATCGAACATTGTAGTCCAGATAGACATCAAATGGAAATTCCTTTGAAGAGGATAACATCGTGGATGCAACTAAAGAATAGATACATTGAGACATTGTCTTATTGTTGGAAGGAAAAGAAAACCAAGGATGGTTTTCTTTCTGGGAGGGGGGACTATGTAATATCTCAAATTTGACCATGAATTATAAGTAATAAAGCATGTTTTATTTATATGATGTGGTTTATGAGATAAGAGTCCATCCATCCAGGTTGAGATATAATGACCTCGTGATTGCAATGTAAACATTCCTAGTGTGGAGCTCAAGCATAAGGCCCAACTAGTGAATGCATATGAGTACAAGTAGTGGGCTGATACTACAATGTGGTGAGTATATTTCCCAAAATATGTTCATTTATATGTAAAAGCATGTAAAAAAATGCATAATCATATAATATCCACCAAAATGGATGCTTGAGGGAGAAATTAAGAGGACTATGATACCACAATAGGAGAAGAGGAAAATGAGGTTGTTGACTTATTTGACATTGTCATTATTCTTTGGAAGTAATGGCATTTATTTCCCACGCTTTCTTACAACCTTCACATCAATCTTCGACTTGTGGGTGAAAAATAAGTAAAAGTGGCATACCTACCATATCCTTGGGAGGAGAGAGGGGTCTCAAGAAAGAAAAGGTCTTCCATTGTATTTTCCATGCAAATCCTACCATCATTCAATTATTCACCCATTCGTAGGTATGTAGAGGAGGCAATATCCCAAGTCATGGGGATGTTTCTCCTTGATTTTCATGGTAGTTATGATTATTAGGGAAATAGTTTCCCATGACCTGGTAGTTGGAAAGAGTTTCACGTGACCTGGTAGTTGGAAAGAGTGGGCCATAGAGGTTGAGGAAGCGTATTGCTGAAAATGTGGAAGAAAAGAGGATGGTTGGAGAGAAATATCGTGTCTGGGATGTCCAGAGGAGCTAAAGCAATATATTCACAAATGCAACCCTATTTTTGCTAATCATTGACTATTTGAGGCCAAGTGTTTTATGTCCCAAGTTGTTAATAGATGGTAGTGTTAATGTTTAAGCTATTATTAGAGTTCTTTGCATTTCAATAAATAACAATAGCATAAGATAGGATCACTTAGAAATACACAATCACAAGAGACACATCATTTATCCTGGGAAACCCTCATGGGGGAGAAAACCCATCAAAACTTCCTTATTATAGATAGTCAATACAATGCCAAGAGATAACTCAAACAAATACAGTAAGTCCTCTCCCAAAGATGTGCCTCTCTCTCCCTCTCTCTCTCTCTCTCTCTCCTTCAACTACAGATCTGAAACTTGTCTCTCAAAGAACAAGTGAGAGTGTGTCTAACTGAGACACTGGCCTCCTTATTTATACAACACTGGCATGTGTGGAGGTGTCTTTTCACTGCCAGGGCCAACTTCTCCTTTTGGGTGGTTATAACCACCTTTAGTATATTCTGGGGCCTCTTTAATATATTATGGGGCCAAATTCTTCTTCTGCCTATTACAATTATATTTTGACCAATCCGCAAAAGGGGATTTGATCCTTTACAATAGCCGACATGATCAATCAACAATGGGGATTGATCCAATGAATAATATATCAATAATAATTAGAATACACTTTGCAGTTACATTATTTCAACACTCCCCCTTAACAAGAAGGGTATTCTATAACAACATTATCCGAGAGAGAGGATTGCATCATCAATAGCATCAGGAGGAAAGCATCATCAATATCATCTTGGAACACTAACTGGCATATCTATAAATCATCGGAATTTTTCTCATCGGCAGCATCGTCATCCTCAAAGGAATGAAATCATCATCTACATCAATATGGATTAGTATAAAACTAATACATCATCATCACAGCATGAGGCTAGTTCATCATCACAATACTGGACTGGCTTTACGTCACAACTATCAAGCTGGAAGCACAATACTCATCTTTATTTACGTCACAGCAATCAAGCTGGAAGTAATATACTATACTGGCTTTACGTCACAGCGATCAAGTTGGAAGAACAGTACTAGTATCATCTCATCATCTTGCTTTACGTCACAACAATCAAGTTGGAAGCAAGATACTAGACTGGCTTTATGTCACAACTATCAAGCTGGAAGCACAGTACTAGTCTCATCTCATCATCTTGTTTTATGTCACAGCAATCAATTTGGAAGCAAGATACTAGACTGGCTTTATGTCACAACTATCAAGTTGGAAGCACAGTATTAGTCTCATCTCATCGTCTTTCTTTACGTCACAACAATCAAGCTGGAAGAAAGATACTAGACTGGCTTTACGTCATAGCTATCAAGTTGGAAGCATAGTACTAGTCTCATATCATCACAACACTACTCCCCCTTTCGAGGAAGGTCCTTTCGGACTATACCAAGCTTATTTGAAAGTGTTCAAACTTTACACGAGATAGAGGCTTGGTCAACACATCAACAACCTGTTCATTTGTGCTAACGTACTGGAGCTTTAGGGCTCCTCTCTGCACCATGTCACGGATGTAATGATATCGGATCTCTATGTGCTTCGACCTGTCATGGAATACATGATTCTCTATCATCTTTATGCAGATCTGGTTGTCACATAGGATCGTGGTTTCTTCCATCTCTAAGTCAAATAGACCGGTCAACAACTTTCAAAGCCATATAGCTTCGCAGCTAGCAGAACACGCAACAATGTATTATGCTTCCATTGTGCTGAGAGCAATGTTGGATTTCTTCCTACTCTATCATGAGATCATGGTTGATCCCAAACTGAAACAACATCCTGAAGTGATCTTCCTATCAGAGACACTTCCTTCCCAATCTGAATTAGTGTACCCACTCAATGTGAAATTATGATCTCCATCATAACTGAGACCACAATCTAATGTACCCTTAAGGTACCTCATTACATGTTTTGAAGCCACTAGGTGAACATGTATGGGTTCTACCAGAAACTGACTCAAGGTGTTCACGACAAAACAAATATCTGGTCTGGTGTTTGTCAGGTACATCAGTGATCTAATAATCTGTCTATACAGCATGTCATCAATCAATTCTGACGAAGTGTCGACCAACAGCTTCAGCTTCGTTTCCATGGGTGTATTCATGGACTTACACTCTAACATGTCGAATCTCTTCAAGATTTTGACTACATACTTCCCTTGGTTAAGGAAGATCCTCTCTAGACTCTGCCATACCTCAAAACCTAAGAAATAATGCATTAAACCAAGCTCTTTCATCTCAAATTCTGAGGAGAGCCTCTTCTTACATTCAGTGATGAGATTTTCTTCTCCAGTTAAGAATAAGTCATCTACATACATCAATAATATCACTAGCCCATCATTCATAACCTTGAAATAAAGGTTAGAATCTGCTTTACTCTTGGTAAAGCCCAAGCTCATCAAGAAACTGTCTATCCGGCCATAACAAGCTCTAGGAGCTTTCTTCAATCCGTACAAAGCCTTCTTCTTCTTGCATACATGAGACTTCCTGTCTTCAACTTCAAATCATTAAGGTTTCTCTATATACACTTCTTCTTCGATGACACCATTTAGGAAAGTTGTTTTTACGTCCATCTGGTGTAACTTCCACTTCATCTTAGTTGCAAGGACTATGATGGTTATGATCGAAGTGTATCTGGCTACATGAGAGAATGTCTCTTCATAGTTAATGCCTTCCTTTTGATAAAATCCACGAGCTACAAATATTGTTTTGTACTTCTCATTACTTCCATCAGCAGCATGTTTTATTTTGAAAATCCATTTGGAAAATACCACATCCTTACTCTTTGGTCTGGGAACTATTTCCCATACATCGTTATTTATTATGGATTGGTATTCTTCTGTCATGGCATCTGCCCATTTTTTCTTCTGAATGGCTTCTTCAAAGCAAGTAGGATCTTTCTCTAGGAGATCACACATCAAATCCATATAACTGGAGAATGGCTTAGATCTCTTCACCTATCTCGTGGTTCCTTCGGGAACACCATACTTCTCTCCATCTTGAATAAGCTCTCTTGCCCAAGCTGGTTTTCTTTTATGGGAGATCGTCATCTAAAGAGGTTCTTGAAATTATACTATGTCACGATCTTCTAGAATTTCCTCATCAGGAGAAGTTACGACTTCACTCACTGGTTCTACAGCTCTGGGAACCTCCCTCGCTAATTCTACAATTTCGGGGATTACAGGTTCCTCTTCATATAATTCTTCAAGCTAACATCTTCTCGATTTATTGAGCGTTGCATCTTCATCGAAGGTCACATCCCTATTGATCTCAATGTGATGGTGACCTGGCATATAAATCATGAAGGCCTTGGAGACCTCACAGTATCCCACAAATATTCCCTTCTTTCATGAAGGGTCCATCATGTTTCTTTTCTCTTTCGGAATATGTATAAATATTGGGCAGCCAAATATTTTGAGATGGCTTACCTCTGGATTTTTTCCGGTGAACATCTCTTCTGGGGTCTTGAACCCAAGTGCACTATGGGACAATTGGTTTTGCACATATACGGTTGTCATTGTTGCTTCTGCCCATAAGCACATTGGAATATCTTGAGCATGGATCATGGTCTTCACATCTTCCATTATCGTTTTGTTCTTCCTTTCATCTACACCATTTTGTTGAGGATTATAGGGAGTAGTGAGTTCCCTCTTGATCCCAACATCTTTGCAGAAGTTCACAAATTCTTTTGAGGTGTATTCTCCTCCATTATCTGACCTGAGTATCTTGATATTTCTTTTAGAAAGATTCTCTATCAAGGCTTTGAATTCCTTGAATTTGTTGAACACTTCATTTTTAGATTTCAAAAAATACACCCAGGTCTTATGAGAATAATCATGAATAAATGATACATAGTAAACATACCCACTAATGGAGGACGATGGAATTGGGCCACACACATATGAATGAATGAGTTCTAGGACTCTTTCTGCTTTGTTGTCTCTCTTCGAAAAAGGGTTCTTGATGTTCTTCCCTTGTGCACATCCATTGCACACGCCTTCATGGTCAACTTTGAGTTCTGGTAGACCTGTGACAGTTTTGCATATGTATGGTAACGCCTTGTAGTTGATGTGAGCTAATATTCTATGCCAAAGTTCACATGGATTCTCAATGGTGTGGGTCATGGCAACTTTTAAGTGACCCTTTAGCTTATACAAGCCATTTTTTTATTTTCCAATGAGGATTGCTTCATTTATGGTTTCTCCTTTAGCCCATATAAGAACTTCTCCATCTATAAAGGAAACTCTGAAGACTTTCTTTTCTAAAGATGAAATAGAGAGTAGTTTCTTTGTCAAACCTGGTACATAGAGTATGTCCTTCATCTTCATTGAATTCCTTGAATTAAGCTTGTAGTTTGATTCTCCCACTCCCTTGATGGGATATTGATAATCATCTCCAAGTGTCACTTTCTGAGAAAACTTATTTTTTGAGATACAAGAGAGAATATCTCTTTGACCTGTCATGTGCTTGGATGCACCACTATCAATGAACCAAGTGTCCTCTCTAGGTGTTACCAATCCTGAGAGGGTCGAGATTAAGACATAGTCTTTAATCTGCTCTCTTATCATATTTGCGGGTGGATCTTCATCTTTGACTGCATGGGCATGGTGCCTCTTATTTTTCCTCTTGCATTCTTCTTGTCTAGCTGAAAAAAATTTCGCAATGTGTCCCATCTTGTCACAGTGGTAGCATTGTACAAATGAGTAATCTTTTTCCTTTCGTTGTCCTTTCTTGTGGAATCTCCTTGGATGAGATTCTTTATGACTGAATTTGTTTGCGGTTTGAGACTCTTTATAAGTCTCTTTCTGGAAGTAATACGTCTTTCTTCCTCCTTTATTGTGAGTAGCTAGGACTTGATCTTCATCTCTTGCTAGTAAGGCCTCTCGGTTAGCTACTCTTGTTTCTTCTTGAATGCATTCTTCACATAGACTGTCAAACTTTAGTTTCTTCATTCTTGCATAAATGGTTTGGATGAATGCATCCCAAGGTATTGTGAGACCATTGAGGGCATTCGTTATGAGTTCATCTTCATCTATGGTATCTTCAATTGCTTCTAATTGTTCTTTGAATTCTGATATTTTGGAAAAGTATTCTTGGATTGATTCTCCTTTATGCATCCTTGTGTTCTTGAGCTGAGTTCTTAGATTCATCTTCTGGTTTATGTTATTTCCTTCATATAGTATGTTTAA
>ML798432.1:207062-225406 GCA_009831015.1 Picea engelmannii
AAAAAAAATACAAAAATAATCATTTTTTTCAATTTTTAAACATCTAAAGAAACAACGACATCAAACAAACACATTGCTACGTAAATATGAAAATAAAACTGATATAAGATATATAAGATGTCAAGTGCTACCTCACACATCGATACTGAAATATGATATCTATCCTAAGTCATAAGTCCTGACAGAATAATACAAAATCATATCAGAACTAAAATAAATGTATCTCGTGGGATGAAGCATGGCAATGAAAACAGTAGATTTACCCTTGTTTTCTTGATAAAAAAATGGTCACAAGCTCAATCCCCAAACTCAATTTTGCAAAATGAGGATTAAAAGAACAAGAATCTGGTTATAAGGCGAGATTGGTGTGGACAAGGCAAAAATTTGACTCATGAATATTACTTAAATTATCACAATAATTATCGTTGATACTACCAGCTTGAGAATGACTCATGATATATCACCGATAAATGTAACACTGATTTTATCTACATATTAAACATGCATAGGCATACTAACAGATAGTTCCTTGGGTCCCATATGAAAGAGATTTCAGCTATACTATGTCTATGTACATGTATAAACATAATCTTTTGTTGATGTTTTGGTAGTTGCGGGAGGTATTAACCTCCATGTGTAACCTTTGACTTAGAATAGAATATTCCAAAAGCAAGTGAATTGCTAAACAGATGTTAGAAAACCCTAGGAGAGAAGTCGGCCTCAAGAGAAATAATATTAAAGTAATAGACACATCCAGAAGGAAAAGTCGGCCCCAATCAACTGGATAGTTTAGTATAAATAGGCAGTTTCCTAGTTCATTTGTACACTCACTTAGTAAGTGTGCAAGTCTAGAACACTATAGTTGCAACTAGAGGTGTGCAAGTCTAGGAGCAACAACTATAGCTGGAAGGGGCACAAGTCTGGAAGAGTAGTGTAGCAGTCGTGAGTATTTCTCTTGTGCGCTTCTCTTGGAGAAAAGGTGTGTTCTTCTTGTATGGTTATTGTGGTGTTGTTGCAATAGTTGTGGCTAGGGTTTATCTGTTGGTTCTGGAGTAGGCTTGTCGAAATGATTCTAAGCAAAGGTTAGTGTGCTCGGGGTGGCATATGTGAATTCCTATGGTTAGGTGACAATGATGTGACATTGTCTATGGTTAAATGAGCATACCAAAATTTTAACATGGTACCAGAGCTAGTTTCCTTCGTAATAGCCTAACCGCTGGAAGGAAGATCCTCAGTTTCCCCCATTGTCAAGCTCATTGAGAACTCACTGAACCCATCAAGAAGGTCACCTAAGTAGGCTGCATCTTTCCCCTGGATCAAATCTCCAAAATTATGAAACTAAAAATTAGGGTTTCTTCATAAAACCCTAGGTCTGCAATGTCAGTTACAGTTGTAGTACCAATTACACTTGCAGTGTTATTTGCTTCGTGTTAGATGCTTCATGCCAGTTGCTTCGTGCCAATTGCTTTGTGCCAGTTGCAGCACCAGTTGTAGTGCCAGTTGCAGCACCAATTGTAGTACCAATTGCAGTTCCCGAGTCAAGTTTATGTAAAACGTTGGGCCTAATTTTTTGTTCTTCCAGTGCGCCTTACCCTAGCGCATCTCCATCCATCTTCAGATTGCAAGTTGGAGCACTTGAAAGTTTTTGGATTCATCGTTGCTTGTCGCTGCTTTCAGATGGTGACATTGCCTGTCGTTGTTGTCAGAGGTATGTTACTTGTATATGTTTAAATTGTATCATTATCTTAAGGTTATTTGCAAGAGAAGGGATATTTTGTCCAAGCAACAATTGCAGATCTAGAGGGATCTTAAATCCAGCACATTCAGAGGAACAACGAACTTCAGGTTTGATTGTTTTGATATGCCTCTAGTTGTTATGGCATTATTGTGATCTTATGAACATCTAGTTGTATTTTGATCTATTGAAGTTATGACTATCAGAGTAACCTTTGGTCAAAGTTAAATTTATAAACTGACTATAGTAAAAGTATCAAATTGATTAAGGTTTATATTTTTGAGTTTACTTGCATTATACTCCCTAACTCAAATTTCTGTCAAGAAAGTATATTGTCTTAGTACATGGGACATGTTGGAGAGAATACGTGTCATCTTGAGTGAAGGAGACTCGAAAGAAAAGAAACAACACTCATTCTTGAAGATAAGACTCCAGGTTTGATTAATTAAATTGATCAGTTTCCAATTTGCACATATCAAGTTTGATAATTGCTAAATTACAAGTAAACATTATAGTTGTGACAACAATCCTTGAAAGGTTCTATTACTGCTAGATGCAATGAATACTTGGTAGCATGTGAGTACTCTTGATATAAATGTGTATTGTACTTGTTTGCAAGATGAACTAACATCTCCTCTAGGAGATACTTCTTGTTTTACTTCCAAGCAGGTCATCTTGGTAATGATATGTTGATTACCATGAAATTGTCTTTTATTCTTGTCAACATAGATATGTTCTTATGAAAATGCTATTATATTGGAAATATCTTTGTTCTTGTTTCTCTTGTCTCGGGTAGGTTATCTTGTAAATTCCATGGATTTTACCATGGAGATATTGTTGTTCTTGTTTTCTTGTTTCAGGCAGGTTACCGTGAAGGAATGATTGGTCACAACACTAGAAGAGTGGTGTTCCTATTTCTTATTATTGTATTTTTTATTTTGGCTCTTTTTTCAAGTAGGTCACAAGTGATAGCTCTAAGAAGGAGATACTGCGACGATTGTTCTCGTTATTGTTTTTTATTATTATTATAAGAGTATTATTCTTGTATATTGTTTTCCCTTGTTGTTGGTCTTGTTCCAGCCAAGTCACAAGTGATGACTCCGAGGAAAGCTATAGTGACGGTTGCAAGAGGCAACATATTAGATAGTTTGTAGTTAGAGACATGGAGCAGACTACCCAGATAAGAAGTTGTATACTCGACTGCATACATCCACATACCGAAGAAAAAGAGGACGAAGAAGGGTACTTTTGCAAGATACAAAGTATCTCATATGGAGATTGATTGTAAGGAGCAGAAGGCTCCAAAGATGACCGAACAAATCCCTCTAGTGCAGTTGATCACTCTTCAGATCATCAGGAAGAGTTAGTAGAGCCAGAAGGGCCTACCCAGAATCGTTGAAGTAACCAAGAAGAGACCAACATGGTCATGTGACACTTTACAAGATGCAAAGACATATAGCATTGATAAGTCATATCATGAGGAGCAGATGACTCCACCAGTGGTGAGGCAGGCGGCCACACCAAGTACCATCTCAGAAGGAGCTAAAGTTCAGAGGGAGTCAGCCCTCATGATCCAGTAGGGAGGAGCATCCTCCCCAAGACCATTCATAGGAGACTTCAGAGGAAATCATCATATACAGAGGGAGTAGATGGCTCCGAAGATTATATAGACTCAGAGGGAGTCAAGCTTCAGAGGGAGCATGGAGACTCGGAGTGAATTTGATCTGAGAGAGAGTCAATGGCTTAGAGACTTTCATTCAGAAAGCATTCCTCCTCATATTCAGATGGGAGAGAGAGACGTCTTCCAGGACTGACAGACAGGTGCCATGAGTTGAGGAGGCTAGATCGAAACATCGGAGGCTTCAAGGACATATGAAACCTCCTGGGAAGATACCCTTGTTTCAGTGACAGAGGAGGAAGCCAGTCAAAAGGACTAGGATATGGATTTTTTCCTTGAGACCAAAAGGGAAATTAGTGGCGACTTCCAAATTAATCTACAAGATCAAACATGTTGTTGATGGCAACATAGAGATGTACAAAGCCTGATTTGTGGCCAAAGGATTCTCCCAGCAAGAGGGAGAAGATGATGACGAGACACTTGCTCCAACATTCAGAAGAAGTATACACAGAGCAACCACAAGATACATGAGAAGGAGTCTCATGTTTGCAAATTGAAGAAAGCTTTGTATGGGCCTAAGCAGGCACCCAGGGCATGATATGCCAGATCAGATAGTTTCTTGATCAGCTTGGGCTTTACCAAAAGTAAAACAGATTCCAACCTTTACTACAAGGTTGAGGATGGTGGACCAGTGATATTATTGTTATATGAGAATGACATGTTTCTAACAGGAGACGAGAAGCTCATCACTGAAAGTAAGAGGAATCTTGCTACAGAATTCGAGATGAAAGACCTGGGTATGATGCATTATTTATTGGGTCTAGAGGTGTGGCAGAAACCAGATGAGATTTTCCAGTGCCAAGGAAAATATGTTGTAGAGATTCTGAAGATATTTGGAATGATGGATTGTAAAGCCATGCCTACACCGACGGTGACGAATCTAAAGTTATTGAGTGATACATCTTCAAAGACAGTGGATGTTATCATGTATAGACAAATGATTGGTTTGTTGGTGTACTTAACGAACACAAGGCCATATATATGTCTTGTGATGAACACATTGAATCAGTATATGGTTGAGTCGAGACGTGTTCACTTGATTACAACAAAACATGTGATGAGGTACCTGAAGGGTACAATTGATGATGGACTCAGATATGCTTCAGATCGTGAGATAAGCCTGCAAGGCTTTACTGATTCAGATTGAGTCGGTAGTGTTGCAGACCAGAAGAGTACATTTGGATGTTGCTTTAGTTTGGGATCAGCTATGATTTCATGGTTTAGCAGGAAGCAAATGAGTGTGGTGCTCAGTACGGTTGAGGCAGAGTATATAGCAGTGTGTTCAGCTAGCAGCGAAGTAGTGTGGCTTCGAAAGTTGCTTACAGGATTGTTTGATCTCGAGTTAGAAGCAACTTGTATCTGGTGTAACAACCAGAGTTGTGTGGAGTTGATAGAGAACCTAGTGTTTTCCAAGCATATCGAGATCAAGTACCATTATATCAGAGATATGGTGTAGAAGGGAGCAGTGAAGCTCCAATATGTTGCTACAGATGAGCAGATAGCAGATGTGTTGACCAAGCCTCTGTCAAAGGTGAAGTTTGAGTACTTCAGGGACAAGCTTGGAGTGGTTCAAAAGGATTTCCCCAGGTAGCGGGAAGTGTTGTAGAAGTTTGATGAATTACAGATGCAACTTCGAGTAGCAGTGTGGCATATAGAGTGGACAGCAAGTGGTTCATGATCGGGCATTGACTGTGGCACCAGTTAGGGTGATGTGTACGGCTACTCCACTGAAATAGTCTGGAACGTCGAGTTACTACTATTCCTGTGAAATAGTCTGGTACGTAGAGGGCTACTCCAGTGAAATAGTATGGTACGCAGAGGGCTACTCCAGTGAAATAGTCTAGTACGTCGAGTTATTACTACTCTAGTGAAATAGTCGGGTATGCAAAGGGTTACTCCAGTGAAATAGTTTGGTCTGTCGAGTTACTGCTACTCCAGTGAAATAGTATGGTACGCAGAGGTCTACTCCAATGAAATAGTCTTGTGCGTCGAGTTACTGCTACTCCAGTGAAATAGTTTGGTACACAGAGGGATACTCCAGTGAAATAGTCTGGTGTGCCGAGTTACTGCTATTCTAGTGAAATAGTTTGGTACACAGAGGGCTACTCTAGTGAAATAGTCTGGTACGTTGAGTTACTGTTACTCCTGTGAAATAGTCTGGTACGGAGAGTGCTACTCCTATGAAATAGTTTGGTACACACGTTACTAACTGTGGCACCAGTCAGCATGACCTCGCACAAGGTCAGTAGATGTCGAGCCTTCAAGGCTGGCGAGTCACCCATCTTTTCAAGCTAGCGGGCCAACCTGTGTGGTTGGAGGTGTTTCCGAGTCTTTGGTTAGATAGGTAGTGTGTGTGCACTACATCGCCTAATCCTTGTGATTAGATGTCTGGTCACTGTGGACCGGTTGTATGGTATGCCAACCAGAGGTTACTAATTCTTTATGAATTAGATGTCAGATTTTGTGTGAGCTGACAAGTTATTAGTTCTTTATGAACTAGAAGTCAGATTTTGTATGAGTTGACGAGCTACTAGTTCTTTATGAACTAGATGTCAGATTCTGTGTGAGATGGCGAGTTACTAGTTCTTTACAAACAAGATGCCAGATTCTGTGAGCTGACGAATTGTAGTTGCCCAAACTCCGCATGGATTGGGTAGTAGCGCGGTTCTTTGTAAAATGGCTCAACTGCATATTCTAGAGTATGTGCGGCTATGATGGTGATACTTGTGACTTGATATGTTTGATCATGAGATCGTCTATGTGGCTATGGTGATGCTACCTGTAGACTGGTCTGCAAGACCATGTGAGTCTTGCCCATGCCATGTGAAATGGATGGATGTGTTTGAGACCACTACATGAAGAACATCTTAGCTAATACCTCCCTAGCTAAGAGGGAGTGTTGATGTTTGGTAGTTGTGAGAGGTATTAACCTCCATGTGTAACCTTTGACTTAGAATAGAATATTCTGGAAGCAAGTGAATCGCTAAATAGATGTTAGAAAACCCTAGGAGAGAAGCCAACCTAAAGAGAAATAATATTAAAGTAATAGACACATCCAGAAGGAGAAGTCGGCCCTAGTCAACTTGACAGTTTAGTATAAATACGCAGTTGCCTAGTTCATTTGTACACACTCACTTAGTAAGTGTTGAAATATTCTAACTTCGAAGAATATTCTACCTGAGAGAGAGTTTAATAATATTATTATATTATATTTAATTAGGCCCTATTGTGCCTTGACAATTAATTGTAAATTAAGAGGGTAAAGTGACAGGTTGGCCCAGACCTAATTATAGGCTGGCCAGACCACTATTTATAAGAGAGGCCAGTGCCTCATTTGGACACTCACCACCTAGCTCTACAATGCGCACATCTTGGAGGAGAACCTACTGCAACTGGGGCTGACGTCAAGGAGGGTTTTGGTCTAGCTCTTGGTATTTCTTGGTTAAGTGGTGCACTACTCTTCCTAGTGAAGGAGTAGAGTTGTTCGGCCTTTGGTCTATCTATATTGAGGAAGTTTTTGCTAGGTTTTCTCCCCCATGAGGGTTTCCCAGGATAATCTATGTCTCTATTGTTTCTGTGATTGCCTCTCTTTCAGTGATCTTATTTATACAGCTAATGTGCTAAATGATTGTAATAATAAAGAAGAATTGTAATTGCTAGTTGTATAGGTAAAACTTCAACATGGTATCAAAGCAGGCCTGAAAGAGACCAACTCTCAGTTTATAAGAAGTAGCTAGCCTCAGCGCACCCTCTCCTAGATTCAGTTTTCAATCTTGCAACTGCTGCAGAATTAGGGTTTGTACATAAACCCTAAGTGTGATGTTTTCTTTGTTTGAGGAGGACGTTGGAGAAAGTAACCACACCTAGGAACTCGCCCTAGGAGGGCGTATCTAGTCCCTGGATCAGAATTCTGAAATTTGAAGTTTGAAAAAATTAGGGTTTCCTCATAAAATCCTAAGTTGCAGTTGTAGTTGAAGTTGCAGTTGCAATATCAATTGCAGTATCAAGTTGAAGTTGTAGTGTCAGTCCCTTCATGCTAGTTGCAACACCAGTTGTAGTGCCAGCACCAACTACAGTACCAGTTGTAGTGAAAGTTTTTGTGAAGTGTTAGGACTGATTTTTATTATCCTAGTGCGCCTTACCCTAGCAAATCTCTAGCTACCTTTAAATTAAAAGTTGCAACGCCTTTGAACTTTTAAAGGTTCATTATTGCTTGTCACTGCTGACGAATGGTGCCACTATCTGTCGATGTTGTCAGAGGTATGTACTTACATGTGTTTAAACGATATCATTATTTAAGGGGTACTTGCAGGAGAAAGGATCTTTTGTCTAAGCAACAATCATAGATCCAGAAGGATCTCAGATCCAGCACACTCAGAGGAACTATGAACCCCGAGTTTGATTACATTGATATGCCATACTTGTTATGAAATTATTGTGATCTTATGAACATCCAGGTTGCATTTTGATCCGTTTAAGTTATCATACTAACAATTGGTCAAAACTAAACTCAAAGTATTAGATTGATGAAGGTTGAGATTATAGAGTTTATTCTCTAACTAAGATTCCTGTCAAGTAAGCATGTTATCTTAGTACAGAGGACAGG
Source organism: Picea engelmannii (assembly GCA_009831015.1). NCBI lineage: Eukaryota > Viridiplantae > Streptophyta > Pinopsida > Pinales > Pinaceae > Picea > Picea engelmannii. The sequence continues at coordinate 215,082 of ML798432.1, forward strand.
TTGAAGAGAATACTTGTCATCTTGAGTGAGGGAGACTTGAAAGAAAAGCAACAACACTCATTCTTGAGAACAATGTTGAAGTTTTACTTATACAGCTAGCAGTTATGGTTCTTCTTTATTATTATAATCATTTAGCACATTAGCTACATAAATAAGATCACTGAAAGAGAGGCAATCACAGAAACAATAGAGACACACAGATTATCCTAGGAAACCCTCATGGTGGAGACAACCCATCAAAAACTTCCTAAATATAGATAAACCAAGGACCAAACAGAAGATCCTCCTCTACTCCTTCACTAGGAAGAGTAGCCCACCACTTAACTAAGAAATACCAAGAGATAGACCAAAACCCTCCTTAACGTCACATTTAGCTACAGTAGCAGTTCCTCAAAGACTTGCACATGTCTTCATAGTTGCAGAGCTAGTGTGGTGAGTGTGTTCAAATGAGACACCATCCTCACATATAAATACAAGTTGTGAGGTGGCACTAGGGTTGTGACTCTTCACTTGGTGGAGCCGACTTCTCCTAGAAGTGGCTAAAACCACTTTATAATTACTAGGGGTCGACTTTACAAATACCACCATACAAATACATGTTGACTGATCCACAAAAGGGGATTTGATCTTATACAATAATGACTCAAATATAAGTAGAATATTCTTCGAAGTTACAATATTTAACAGTCCCCCTTAACAAGAAGGGTATTCTATTGACAACATTAATAACAACTGACTGGACTCAATACATCATCAAGAGGGGACAGTATCATCAGCATCAAGAACATTGTCGGTCATATATATAGGTCATCATAAGTTTTTCTCATCATCAACATCAATAGAAACTGAACATCATCATCATCTGCACCGCGGAGCTAGAGTAACATCATCATCATCAACAACATGAAGTTAGAACAACGACAACATGATGTTGGAACAACAACATCAATATGTGGTAACAGAATGAGGCAGGTCAATCAACAACAACATTTGTGGTACTCTGACAGACTGTCCTTACTGGACCTTCGGGATCTGCCCAAGAATCATAAGATTCCCTAGGATATAGTATCCTAACTGAGCTACCACTAATGACCACAGTTGGCATATACATGCACAGGTATTATGACTGATAGTCCTTACCAAACCTTTTGGATCTGCCCAGGGATGATCAGTCCCCTAGCATATAAAATCCTAACTAAGCTACTCGTTGTTGGTCAGGATACCATGGTATCATCAACATCACTCCCCCTTTCGAGGGAGGTCCTTTCGAATTACACCAAGCTTGTCTCAGAAGTACTCAAGCTTCACACGAGACAGAGGCTTAGTCAACATATCTGCAACCTGCTCATTTGTGCCAACATATTGGAGCTTTACAGCTCCCTTATGCACCATGTCATGAATGTAGTGGTATCGGATCTCTATGTGCTTCGTCTTATCATGGAACAATGGGTTCTCTTTCATCTTTATGTTAAGTTTTGAGCTATTATTAGGTTTCTTTTCAATTTACTAGATAACAATAGCATAGGTAGGATCACTGAGAGAAACACAATCACAAGATAAACAACATTTATCCTGGGAAACCCTCATGGGGGAGAAAACCCAGCAAAAACTTCTTTAATATAGATAGTCAATACAATGCCAAGGCAATAAACCAAAATAATAGAGAATATCCAACACTGAGCAATGTGCCTCTCTCTTCCTTCTTCTCCCAACTGCGGCTACCAAACTTGCGCACTTGATAAGCGAATGAGTGATTGTGATAATGAGGTGTTGGCTTCCTTTATTTATACAAACTGGCAGGCGCTGGAAAGGTGTCTCTTCACTGGGCAAGGCCAACTTGTCTTCTTAGTGGTTAAAACCACTTTAATTAGGCTCGGGGGCTGACTTCTCAATTTGCATAATACAATTAGGGTTTGACCAATCCGCAAAAGGGGATTTGGTCAATTACAATGCCCAACATGATCAATCCACAAAAGGGGATTGATCTAATGAATAATGACTCAATAATAAATAAAATACTCTTTCCAGTTACAATATTTCAACACTCCCCCTTAACAAGAAGGGTATTCTATAACATCATCAGGAGAGAGAGAGAGAGGTCAACAACATCAACAACATCTGGAACACTGACTGGCATATCTATAAATCATCGGAATTTTTTCTCATCATCATCGTTCACAGCATGGAGCTGGAGTAGCATCATCATCGTTCACAGCATGGAGTTGGAGTAGCATCATCATCCTCATCAACATGAGGCTAAAGTAACATCATCAACATCTTTAGCGTGAGGCTAAAGTAACATCATCATCTTCTTTAGCATGAGGCTAAAGTAATATCATCAACATCTTTAGCGTGAGGCTAAAGTAACATCATCATCTTCATCTTCAGCAAGAAGTTGAAGTGGCATCACCATCATCATCATCAACAAGAAGTTGAAGTGGCATCATCATCATCATCATCTGCATCAACATGAATTAGTATAACACTAATACATCATCATCATCAATAACAACACAAGGCTGATACAACATCAACAACAACAGTATCACAGCACGAAGGCTGGAGCATCATCAACATCAACACTAGGCTGGAAATCTTCAGCACGAAGCTGGAAATCTTCAGGAAGAAGTTGGCATAAACAACATCAGCACAAAGCTGAAAATCTTCAGCAATAGGTTGGCATCAACAACATTAGCACGAAGTTGGAAATCTTCAGCACTAGGTTGGCATCAACAACATCTTGTGGTACTCTGATAGATCCAAAGGATCTTCCCAAAAATCAAAAGATTCCCTAGGATATAAAATTCTAATGGAGCTACCACTACTGACCAAAGATAGCATATACATGCACAAGTACTCTGACAACCCATCCTTTCAGACCTTTGGGATATGTCCAGCGATGATCAGTCCCCTAGGATATAAAATCCTAACTGAGCTACCCGCCATTGGTCAGGATACCATAGTATCATCAACACTACTCCCCCTTTCGAGGGAGGTCCTTTCGGACTATACCAAACTTATCTCGAAAGTATTTAAAATTTACACGAGATAGAGGCTTGATCTACAACCTGCTCATTTGTGCCATCATATTGGAGCTTTATAGCTCCTCTCTGCATCATATCATGAATGAAGTGATATCGGATCTCTATGTGCTTCGACTCATCATGGAACACATCATTTTTATACAACTCTGGATATCACATAGGATCATGGTGGCTTCCATCTCAAGATCAAATAGATCTGTCAACAACATACGAAGCCATATGGCTTCACAACTAGCGGAACATGCTCCAATATATTCTGCTTCTGTCGTGTTGGGAGCAATACTGGGTTGCTTCCTACTTTGCCATGAAGTCATGGTTGACCCCAGACTAAAACAACATCCTAAATTGCTCTTTCTATCATGAACACTTCTAACTCAATCTAAATCAATATATCCATACAATCTGAAGTCATGATCTCTAGTATAACATAGACCAAAATCCAACATACCCTTAAGGTATCTCATCACATGTTTTGCAGCTACAAGGTGAACATGTCTGGGTTCTACGAGATACTGACACAAAAGGTGTTCACAGCAAAACATATATTCATTATGTTATTCGTCAGATACATCAACGAACCAATAATTTGTCAGTACAAAGTAGCATCGACCAATTCTGAAGAGGTATCTATCAGGAGCTTCAACTTCGTTTCCATGGGTGTGTTCATGGATTTACATTTCAACAAGTCAAACCTCTTCATTATTTCAACTACATACTTTCCTTGGTTAAGGAAGATCTTCTTTGGGCTCTGTCAAACTTCAAGACCTAAGAAATAATGCATTAGGTCTTTCATCAAACTCTGTAGCGAGCTTCTTCAGCAATCTATGATGAATTTTTCTTCGTCTTGTCAAGAATACATCATCTACATATAGTAGCAACAATATAACTAGCTCATCATTCATAACCTTGAAGTAAAGGCTAGAATCAGTTTTACTCTTGGTAAAGCCCAAGCTTGTCAGAAAACTGTCAGTTCTGCCATACCAAGCTCTAGGAGTTTGCTTCATCTTCCAGACATGAGTCTTTCTATCTTCAACTTCAAATCAAATTTTCACATCACTTTGTACCAACTTGGTACAAGAGCTCACCTGCAACTCAATCTGCACAATCATGTGTTAGCTCTATGTGCTCTCTCCAAAACACTATCTGTCTCACTGCCAGAGAGTATGTCCTCTCCTCTTTCTTCAATTGTTCCTTCTAGAACTGCGACTCTGCACCTGCAGTTGCTCTGAAGTTGAGAATGGTTACTCCATTCTCATTGTGACTGCTGAAATCTAAAAGTAACTCCTCTACTTCATCATGAAAACAACTTCATCTGAAACTGAGAGTGGCTCAATAACATATACGAAAGGTAGCTCTTCTTCTTTCATGGAGTTAACTCTATCTTTTATTGTAGTCATGTCTCCATGACCCAACTAATGTACTGCACCAACTGCCACTCAATTTTAAATATGGGGATTACTCCCCATGCATTTCATACAACATATGAATCATGGTTGTTCTGGTTGTTTTCATGAACAGTGGAACTATTTCTTCAATAACTGGAGTAAGTGTCTCGTCATAGTCTTCTCCCTCTTGTTGGGAGAATAATCTGGACACACATCAAGCTTTGTACATCTGCAACATGCTTGATCTGTATAGATCAATCTTGGAAGTCAATATTGACTTCTCTTCTAGTCTCATGGAAGAATCCATATCCTAGTCTTTCTGACTGGCTTCCTTCTCTGTCACTGAAACAATGGAATCTTCCCAAGAGATTTCATATCTCATAGAAGTTTTTGAAGCTACGATCTAGTCTTCTCATGGCATCTGTCTCCCAGTCCTGGAAGTTGTCTCTTCATCCGATCCTTTCTGAGATCTGGCTTACTCTTGATTTCTTCTGAGTCTACAAGGACTTCATCATCTCTTATAGGGTAAACTTGGTGTTGAATACCAAGTCTAAATATGAAAAGCTGACTCAGACTTCAAGTGAATTCTGCTTCCTGTCAAGGTGGCTTCATTATCTTTTGAACAAGTCTACTGTGAGTTCTTGTTCTAATGTTTGGTCATCTTTGGAGCCTTCTGCTCCTTACAATCAATCTCCATATGAGATACTTTGGATCTCAAAAATAACTTATTCTTCATCTTCTTTGGTACATGAATGAATATGGTCATGTACATAGTCTTTTTAATGTCTCATTTAATTTGTTGCCTTCTGCAACCTTCACTATAGCTTCATCAGGGTTATCACCTGTGACCTATAACAAGGTCAACAAAATAGCAAGCAAGTATAATACTCTTTTGATAATAGTAACAAAACAATGGCATGAATAATCGTCACAGTAGCTCTTGAAACAAAGATCAAAAGTAAGAAATAATATGAAATGAGCTCAACACTCTTTTAGTGTTGTGATCAAACATTCATCCAAGGTAACATGGAACCAACACAAAAAGTTTCTCCTAAAGGAGATGTTAGTTGAATCTGGTAAATGATTACATTAAGCATTTATCCCAATATCCTCACATGCTACCAAGTATAATACTTTTTCAAAGACTCTTATCTCAACTATAGTGTTTACTTGTAAAGGGGTAGTTATCAACTTGTCATGTGCAACTTTGAATCTTATCAACTTAATTAATCAAACCTGGAACCTGGAGGCATGTCGTCAAGAATGAGTGTGTTGCTTTTTCTTCCAAGTCTCCTTCACTCAAGATGACGAGTGTTTTCTTCAACTTGTCTTTTGTACTAAGACAATATGTTATCTTAATAGAAAGCTAGGTTAGAGGATAAACTCTATGATCTCAAATTTAATCAATCTAATACTTTGAATTTAATTTTGATCAAAGGTTAGTACGATGTTCATAGCTTCAACATGCAACCTAGATCAAAATAATGTCATAACAAATAGATGCATATCGGAATAATCAAACCTGGGTTGCATTATTCCTCTGAATGTGTTGGATCTTGAGATCCTTCTAGATCTATGGAAAGAGATCCCTTTTCCTACAAATACCCTTTAAAGCTTAACAGTTTAAACATATGTGAGTACATACCTCTAATAGTATTTGCAGGTAGTGACACCATCTGGTAACGGTGGTAATAATTACCAACTTTTAAAAACTTCAAGGGTGACTGCAACTGGTACTGCAGCTGATACTTCAACTGACACTGCAACTGCAATTGATTCTGAAAATACAACTGCAACTGCAACTTAGGGTTTTATGAGGAAACCCTAATTTTTAAAACTTCAAATTTTGAAATTCGGATCCAGGGGCTAGATGTGCTAAGCTGAGGCAAGTAAGTTGGTGCAGTCAGATTTATGAAAATCCAAATTTTACCCCTTCAAACTTGACTAGAGGAATTTTGGACTGGTACTTGTCGTACTGGTTCTGGTTTCCTTGTTTTCTAGTACTTCTGGTTTTCTGGTACCAATGAAAATTAGGGTTTCACTTTCTGGGAGTTCTATCCACTGAAAAAGTGTGTTGAAGGTGCCAAAGAGTTCCCTAGGCTAGGGCGCACTTTTCTAGATGATTTTTAGGCTGAAATTCCTCTTCAATAAAAAGCCCTAATTTTCTTGTACGACAACACTGACGTTTTTCTTTATTCAATGAAAGATGCTCTCTTCAGCTTAGCTCAAATTCCATGTTAAGTTTTGAGCTATTATTAGGTTTCTTTTCAATTTACTAGATAACAATAGCATAGGTAGGATCACTGAGAGAAACACAATCACAAGATACACAACATTTATCCTGGGAAACCCTCATGGGGAAGAAAACCCAGCAAAAACTTCCTTAATATAGATAGCCAATACAATGTCAAGGCAATAAACTAAAACACTAGAGAATATCCAACATTAAGCAATGCGCCTCTCTTCCTACTGYGGCTACCAAACTTGCGCACTTTRTGAGCGAATGAGTGAGTGTGATAATGAGGCGATGGCTTCCTTTATTTATACAAACCGACAGGCGCTGGAAAGGTGTCTCTTCACTGGCCAAGGTTGACTTGTCTTCTTAGTGGTTAAAACCACTTTAATTAGACCTGGGGGCTGACTTCTCAATTTGCATAATATAATTAGGGTTTGACCAATCCCCAAAATGGGATTTGGTCAATTACAATGCCCGGCATGATCAATCCACAAAAGGGGTTGATCTAATGAATAATGACTCAATAATAAATAAAATACTATTTCCAGTTATAATATTTCAACACTTTATGAAACTTTGGTTATCACATAGAATCATAGTAGCTTCCATCTCCAGATCAAACAGACCTGTCAACAACTTCCAAAGCCATATGGCTTCACAACTGGCAGAACATGTTGCAATGTACTTTGTTTCTGTCGTACTGAGAGCAATACTGGATTGTTTCCTTCTTTTCCACGAAGTCATGGCTGACCCCAAACTGAAACAACATCCTGAAGTGTTTTTTTTTGTGTGAAGCACTTCCAAGCCAATCTAAATCAGTGTAGCCATACAACCTGGATTCATAGTCTCCAATATAACAGGGGCCATAGTCCAATGTACCCTTAAGGTATCTTATCACATGGTTTGCAACGACAAGGTGAACATGTCTGGGCTCCACGAGATATTGACTCAAGGTGTTCACAACAAAGCATATATCTCGTCTAGTATTCGTCAAATACATCAACGAATGTAATGTCCCCATTTTGGGACATTATAACATTACAGAGTGTTATGCCTACCAGAGTAGCCAGATAGGGGTGACAGAGAGTTTAGGAGATGTTGAGGGGTTTTATTGGGCCCGACTTGCATCGTTCATCATCAGGTTCCATTCTGCACAGCTTAGCTTTGGTTCCATTGCATTCCGACGATTTTCGTAATTTTCAGTTATTATGGGTCATATCTTAATTAAATTCACTAAGAAGGTCATAATGGTCATATTACTTAGAGAAACCTCTTAGTGTAATAGCTCATCGGGATCGAGAGGAAGAGCATTACAGAATAAGATGATGAGAAGTGACTTTCAGTGGCCGGAGAAGCCATCAGGATGGATAAATCACTTTTTAGAGGTAAAATGGTTAATTAATTAATTAATTAAGTGATTTAATCCAGGAATAATAAAATAAAGTAAAAGTCACTTGGAGGGAAATGGTTAACAACGAATTAGGGTTTTTGGAAGCTATAAAGGAAGGGTAAAGAAACCTAATTCATTATGCATTGTTATGATTTGATGTTGAGAGTTCCCAGAGGAGGAAGAGAACCGACCATACTGTTTTGTGGATTTCTGGAAGAAACCACCACCATTGATCGGTTTCGGTGTTGAGAGACACGACCTAGCCCATCGGAGATACCATCCAGGTATTTCACTGTACTTTTCAGGAGTATCCATATCAGAGTGCGCAGCTCAGCCAGTGAGAGCGTAAGTCAGTTTGAGGGTTTGGAGAGCTACACGAAATCCGAGTCCAGATTGCAATTTCCTTCCAACCCATTTCAGATCCAGCCAGGGCGCTTCTATTGAGCCATCTATCGTCGAATTATGACGGTGGAATCTTGTGTATCGCCTCATCCATCCATTTAGGGCGCAGCGCTTCCGAACAGACATTTGGGGTTGCATGCAAAGTATCAGAGAAGATCGGGGCAAATCCTTCCGATCCAGTTCCGCATTTGGCGAGATGATCGTTTTGAACCATATAGCATCAGATTCCGTTGGTGGAATCCTTTGGGGCGCATCCAGTGTCCCCAGAGGTGCGCAAACCCTCGAGGGGTCCAGATCTAGTGCCTCAAAGACCAGATCCAAGATCCGGCACTCATCCATTTCAATCTAGAGGCCAGGGCACTTCTATTGGAGTAGTTTCCAGCGCATTCTGACGGTCCATTCTTCCGGACGAGTTTTCTAGCTGGTAGTGGTTACCGTACTTCTCCAGAATCGCATATTTTTGCCGATCTATCAGTGCATGCATCAGATCTGCTATCATCTTCTGATCACGGGTATTTTTATGCTATTTGTTTGTATTCTAGTCATGATCCATGAGATCTAGCTGACGTTTATATTCTATATTTCCAATAGGCTATTGTATTTCCATGCTTGAACCGTATAATACATGATATTGGGCAGTTGATGTTCTTTACTTCTACATCCGTCCTTTATATGTTGTTAAAACCATAAATATGCCACATGCACATGCAATAACCCACATGCACATGCAATAACCATCAAGATCTCAAACATACAACTGAAACGCATTCAGAAACCCCCCGGTGTATCAGATCTGCAAGACAAAACAATAGATCAATAGCAAATATCTTGATCAGCAGGATCAGGGATATTACAACGAACCAATCATCTATCTATATAGAGTAACATCAACTATTTCTGACAAAGTATCAGCCAATAACTTCAGATTTGTCTCCATAGGAGTGGACATGACTTTACAGTCCATCATGTTGAAGGTCTTCAAAATTTCCACAGCATACTTCCATGGATTAAGGAAAATGTCTTATGGGCTCTGCCATACTTCAAGACCTAAGAAGTAGTGCATCGATCGGGCCTAGGTCCTCATTTCAAATTCAGCGGCAAACTTCTTCTTACAATCTATGATGAGCTTTTCTTCATCTGTCAAGAATAAGTCATCCACATATAGCAGCAATATAACTGGTCCATCATTCTCAATCTTGAAGTAAAGGTTGGTATCAGCTTTACTCTTGGTAAAGCCCAAGCTCATTAGAAAACTATCAATCATGTCATAGCAAGCTCTTGGAGCTTGCTTCAACTTGCAAACATGGGTCTTCTTGTCTTGTACTTCGAAACTAAATTTTCACATTACAATGTACCAACCTGGCACACTTTCTCAGCTACAACTCAATCTGCATAATCATGTGTTGGATCTATATACTTTCTGCAAAGCACTATTTGTCTCACAGCCTGAGAGTATGTCCTCTACTTTTTCTGCAATTGTTCCTTTTGGAACCGAGACTCTGCACCTGCAACTGCTATTTCTAAAGTTGAAAATGACTGCTCTATTCTCACTGTAGTTGTTGAACTTTGAGAGTAGCTCCTCTACTCCATCACGGCAACAACTTCATTTAAAACTGAGAGTGGCTCAATGATTGACACTAAGGGTAGCTTATCCTCTTTCTCTGGAGGTAACTCAATCTTCTATTGTAGTCATGTCTCCATAGCCTGGCTAATAACTGCTCCCTCTGAATCTCATAATGTGTCGGCTTCTTTTAATGAATCATGTTTGTTCTATATATACTTCTTCTGATTACTAGAGCAATTGTCTCGTCATAGTCTTCTCCCTCTTGCTAGGAGAATCCTCTGGACACAAATAAGGCTTTGTACAT
>ML798432.1:234146-244188 GCA_009831015.1 Picea engelmannii
TGGGTTTTCTTCCCCTAGAGGGTTTCCCAGGATAAATGTTGTGTCTCTTGTGAATGTGTATTTCTCAGTGATCTTGTTCTTATGATGCTCTTATCTATTGAAATGCAAAGAACTATAATAATGGCATAAACATTAACACTACTGGACCACTAATCAGAGTGACTGCCAAGAAGAATGATTTTCCTAGACCATTCCCCCACACTAGCCACAAGGGAAATCGTTGTCTATGGTACATTAGCAATCTATCAGACCATTTTCATTACGAAAATGACTGTCCGATCTAGACCATTTTTTGAACTGGAAAATGCATGTCCGTCAGAAATCTCGAACCACTTTCCGAACTGGAAAGGAACTACCCATCCTGGGCCACTTTCCTAACTGGAAAATGATTGTCCATAAATCAATAACATATCAGTGCTCCATCCCAACCTAGGAGTAATCACTTCCTTTTCCAATAAGGAAGTCATATCCACGAGCCCCAGCTTGTCTCTTAAGTACGCAAACTTTTCATCTTGGACAGAGGCTTTACCAAAATATCTTCTATCTGCTCATCTGTTGAGATATACTGGGGAACCACTTCTCTCTTCTGGACTTTATCACAGAGAATATAATGCTTGATTTCAATGTACTTTGGTCTATCATGGAACACCGGTTTCTCTGAAAGCTTCACATAGCTCTGATCATTACAATATAACATGGTCGAATTCAACACCTGATCAAACGGTCCAGAAATCAACTTATTGCTTATGTACCAGCATCACAGCTGCAATATACTCTGCTTTTGTAGTGGTGATTGCAACAGACTTTTGTTTCCTGCTAGCTCATGACATCGTGGAAAAGCTCAAACTGAAACATATCCAAGTAGCACTCCTTTTTTCATCCGTACTCCCTGCCCAATCTGAATCGATAAATTCATGCAGTTGTATGTCATAATTTAAGCATCCCACAAAACAAATATCTGACTGAGTATTCTCCAAATACATTAACAAGCCAATCAATTGTCAATGCAGAGACGAGCCTACTGGATTAGAGTCGCTTCAACTTCTTCAGATCTGTTATCATGGGAATTAGCCATAGATTTGCAATCCATCATCCTGAACTTCTAAGTAACCATTATGATACACTTTCTCTATCATAGGAAGTTTTCACCACGCTTCTGTTGAATATGAGATATTTTGCATCAAGTTGCTTGAATCCATACAAGGTCTTCTTCCGTTTGCATATATGGGTCTCTTTCTAGTATAAGCTTCTTTCTCAATTTTCTTTATTGGGAAGAATAGCCTTTTACATGTAAATATCAATCCATGGATACTGCAAGAGGTATATCTGGTTTACTGGAACAAGTTGTCCTCATAGTCTTCTCCTTCCTTCTGGAAGAACCTCTAGTTCTGAATCTCGCAATGCTTCCATTCATAAGTCTTTTTCACATTTTCTCACATACATTGTTCTTCATCACAACTTCCATTTCTTATGGTTGATTGCTTCTAGTGGGTTCCAACCAAGGTGGTAGTCTTATGATTCTCGATATAATAATTGGTTGTTCTGGATTTTCTTTCTTTCTTGGAATTTCATGTTCTTCCTCATGTTCCTCTTTAGCTTTTGGGTCCATGGAGTTTTCTATAGATTCCATGCCCTTCCTTCCTGAAGATTCCAACTTCTTCCTTTCATCATAGGAACATGGATGTAGATGGACAACCAAGGATACTTAAGACTTATTTTCGAAGAAGACTTCTTCTAGAGTCAAACTGAACGTGTTGCTTATCATGGTTGCTACTTTCAATGGGATCATGGACAGATACTTCATAATCTTCACAGATTCTTCAATGGATCATATCATTTAGGATTAGCTCCCTCCTAATCCTCGCTTCATGCATGAATGCATGCTCTTCTTTTGGAATTTTGTAATCAACTCCCTCCATCTAAGAGAGTCCATGCTTCCACCTACATCCCCATTGCCTTTTGCAAAGTGTCACAAGTCTTATTATAATTCCCTCTTGATTACTGACTTCTTTATGATTTGACTCCAATTGGGTCTCTTCAAGTTTGATTCTGATTTCGGCTTATCTAGTAGTTGTTACTTATATGATAGATTCCTCGGAAATTTGCCAACGTACTTCATCTTCTTGGAGTCATCGTAATAGCAATCCTTATCTTGTTATTCTTTCATAGGTATTGTTTCACTGACCATCTTTTCTTCTAAGAAATAGATATGCATGATATGTGCAGGAACTATGTAAACATGGCATGTACAAGAACTATGTTGTAGAAGAATATTGCTACCTTGGTTAGAAGAAGAAGTTTGTTTTATCCTGCTTGGCTTTCTTTGAGGGTTCCCTTTCTTCGACAACTATTGCTTCGTTTGTTTCCTTCTTTTTCTTTAACTCGGGACAGTGGTTCCTGTAGTGACCATATTTTCGACAGTTGAAGCATTGTATTTTTTACATATCATTTTCTTGATTTGGTTTCTTCCTTAATCCAAACTTCCTCTTATTCCTGAAATTCTTGAATTTTATTGTGAAGGCTTGATCATCATATTTCTTTTGGGATTTCTCTTTTGAGTTAATCCTTGATTCTTCTTATGCACCGCAAGTCCAAAATTCTTCAAATGTGGGATACTCCTTTCTTGTGTTCATGCTTGCGACAAATGCATCCCATGTCTTGGGACGACCATCGAGTATTATATTTACCAGTTCCTTTTCTGAAATGATCTCTTCAATAGCTTGTAGTTGATCTCTTAACTGAGAGATTCTCAGAGTATGATGTTATGTTATCATCATCATTCATTCTCATGTCACAGAGCTCATTTTTCAGACTCGTTACTTGTCCAATGTTTCTGACTGAGAAGAGGTTAGTTAGGGCATCGTACATCTTCTTAGATGAGTCAAGATGAGAGATGTAGAGTATCAAGTGGTCTATTACAGAGTCCACTATATATTCATAGCGTTGATGTCATTTTCCTTGAATTTCTCCATAACTGCAACGTTCTGAGGTTCCTTCTATTTTCCCGCTTCAAACTATGGTTCCATGATCTTGCCTTTCACGATATCCAACACTTTGTTCTTGGCAAGGATGAGGTCAATCCTTGTCTTCCATGCTCTAAAGTTAGAAGCCCCTTCTAAAGTTAGAAGCCCCTTCTAACTTGTTTTCTGACTTCATAGAGAAAGTCATGACTGCTTTCACTTGGTCAACCTTTGACTTTGACCAAAAACTCAAACTTGACATCTTGGCTTGCTGAGAGTACTAGGAGGTGCGCTTGGCTAGGGCACACTAGGCTATCCAAGAATTAGGTCAAGCTCTTCACTTAAGGTGCCTTAACAAGAGAGTTAGGGTTTCGTTGCTATAGCAAAATTTTGACTGCAACTGCAACTATAACTGAGCAAATCCTCCCAATCTATCTTCCAATGGTTAGAGTTTCTGAAGATAGTGTGGGCCCATAATCTTTTAGAAAAATAGGTGTGCTCGTTTCACCATAGACAATATAGCAATATTGTCACCCAACCATAGGCACAAAGGCCACCCCCGAGCACCTTAACCTTGACATAAAGAATAATTCTAGAAGCAAACCCTAGAACCAATAGCCAACCAAGGTAGCATATCTCTCTCTAGTGCTAGCATACCAGGTAGAAAGTCCAAACCATAACCAAAGAGAAAGTCCAAGACAAAACCGAAATGCTAGTTGCAGTAGCTGCAGCTGCAACTCCTCTCCAAACTTGTGCACCACTGGTCTTATGCAGTTGTGAGAGTGAGAGTGACAAATGAGCTCTAGTGCCCTCTTATTTATAGTCCTCCAAGTGACCTAACTGGGTGGACTTCTACTTATGGAGGCTAATAACTCAATAATAAATATTCTCTTGAGCTAACTTGTCTCCTAGGTTTATTATCCCACGTTTTAGGGTTTCTCTTGTTTCCCGAAATATTCTAGTCTCGTCAAGGTTACATTTACAGGTTAATACCTCCCACAGCTACAATAATATCAACAAAGGGTACGTTGGATTATGGTTTCTGTTATACTGGAGATCATGACCTCAGATTGGACAAGAAGTGCTTTAGACAAAAAGAACACTTCAGGATGTTGTTTCAGTTTGGGGTTCGCCATGACTTCATGGCAAAGCAGGAAGCAATCTGATATTTCTCTCAGCACGGAAAAAGAAGAGTACATTGTAGCATGTTCCGCCAGTTGTGAAGCCATATGGCTTCGGAAGCAGTTGACAGGTCTATTCAATCTAGAGATGGAAGCTACCATGATTCTATGTGATAACCAGAGTTGCATAAAGATGACAGAGAACCCAATGTTCCATGATAAGACGAAGCACATAGAGATCTGATATCACTACATTTGTGACATAGTGCAGAAGGGAGTTGTAAAGCTCCAATATGTTGGCACAGATGAGCAGGTTGCAGATGTGTTGACCAAGCCTCTGTCTCGTGTGAAGTTTGAGTACTTCTGTGACAAGCTCGGTATAGTCCGAAAGGACCAAGGGGAGTGATGTTACTATGGTATACTGACCAACAACGGGTAGCTCAGTTAGGATTTTATATCCTAGGGGACTGATCATCCCTGGGAAGATCTCGAAGGTCTGGTAAGGACAGTCTGTCAGAGTACCTGTGCATGTATATGTCAGTTGTGATCAGTAGTGGTAGCTCAGTTAGGATTTTATATCCTAGGGGACTGATCATCCATGGGAAGATCCCGAAGGTCCGGTAAGGACGGTATGTTAGAGTACCTGTGCATGTTATGCCAGTTGTGGTCAATAGTGGTAGCTCAGTTAGGATTTTATATCCTAGAGAATCTTATGATTCCTGGGAAGATCTCGAAGGTCTGGTAAGGACGATCTGTCAGAGTACCATGTGGTATCTTGTTAAGATTTTATATCCTAGGAAATCTTATGATTCCTGGGCAGATCCCGAAGGTCCGGTAAGGACGGTCTATCAGAGTACAACAGATGTTGTTGTTGATGCACCTACCTCATTTTCTGCCACATATAGATGTTGATGTTCCAACTTCATGTCGTTGATGATGATGATGTTACTCCAACTTCGCGTTGCGGATGATGATGATGTTCAGTTTCTATTGATGTTGGTGATGAGAAAAACTTTTGATGACCTATAGATATGACCAACAGTGTTCCCGATGTTGATGACGATGTCCCCTCCTCTTGATGATGTATTGAGTCCAGTTAGTTGTTATTAATGTTGTCAGTAGAACACCCTTCTTGTTAAGGGGGAGTGTTGAAATATTGTAACTTCAAATAATATTCTACCTAAGAGAGAGTTGAATAATATTATTATATTATATTTAATTAGGCCCTATTGTGCCTTGACAATTAATTGTAAACTAAGAGGGTAAAGTGACAGGTTGGCCCAGACCTAATTATAGGTTGGCCAAACCACTATTTATAAGAGAGGCCAGTGCCTCATTTGGACACTCACCACCTAGCTCTGCAGTGCGCAAGTCTTGGAGAACCTATTGCAACTAGGGGTGACGTCAAGGAGGGTTTTGGTGTATCTCTTGGTATTTCTTGGTTAAGTGGTTCGCTACTCTTCCTAGTGAAGGAGTAGAGGAGGATCTTTTGTTCAGTCTTTGGTCTATCTATATTGAGGAAGTTTTTTCTGGGTTTTCTCCCCCATGAGGGTTTCCCAGGATAAGTTGTGTGTCTCTATTGTTTCTGTGAATGCCTCTCTTTCAATGATCTTATTTATACAGCTAATGTGCTAAATGATTGTAATAATAAAGAAGAACCATAATTGCTAGCTGTATAAGTAAAACTTCAATGATAAGTGCACAAGTCTAGAAGACTGCAGTTGCAGCTAGAGGTGCGCAAGTCTGGGAGAAGCAGTTACAGCTGGAAGGGGCGCAAGTCTGGAAGAGTAGTGTAGCAGTTGTGAGTATTTCTCTTGTGCGCATCTCTTGGAGAAAAGGTACGTTCTTCTTGTATGGTTATTGTACTGCTGCTGCAGAAGTTGTAGCTAGGGTTTATTTGTTGGTTCTGGAGTAGGCTTGCCGGATTTACTCTAAGCAAAGGTTAGTGTGCTCGGGGGTGGCATATGTGAATGCCTATGGTTGGGTGACAATGATGTGACATTGTCTATGGTTAAACGAGCATACCAAAATTTTAACATCTTTAACATGGCTGCTCACTAACAAATTGTAATCAATGCCATTATATGATATTTTTCTACATATATTTTTTAAGAAGCCAGTATTTCATATCACTAATAAGCACATATGTGGTCCTGATGCACTTTAAATTCCAGCAGTCTGTAGATTAATGTTATCATTATATAAACTTTCTGTACATGCTCCTGAATACCATCTCTAAACCCAAAGAATAAACCATACAATGAATTGTATAAAATAAGCAAGAATTGATAATAAGTATTGAATGCATCATGGTTTTCTAATCATCAGCAGGTTCAAAGAAACATTCCTTCAAAATATTCATCAAACTCTGGACCAACATTAGCGTCTCTTTCATGCTTGAGACCTGCTGTAGAACTCTTTGTACCTACAAAGATTCCAAAAAATGAGGGACCGCACATACTTGATTACACACAAATTATGTACTCAGTGGTATCATGAAAATCATGTGGTCAATCAGCCAGAAAGTTCATACTATACAAAATGTAACTAAATGGCCATCAATCGCCCTATAAACAAGAAGCACAATTCTAGACTCTTTTATGACTTGCTGATTAATAACTTTGAATCATAAATAATTGAGCATTTTGCTCATGGCATGCAACAAAATAAGTAAAAAATGGAAAAGCAATTTAAAAGCTTAACGGAGGTAAAAAATTCCAATAGTTTAAGAAACCTCCCACAAGCTTCTTAGGGCACTAGTAAATCATCATATTCCTCAGATTATAGATGATGAATAATATGAATAACATGTACTCTTTCCAAAAAAAATCAGTGTAGAAATATATTTGAACAACTTGAATTGTGGAGGCCATGTGAAATCAAAATGTATGAAACATTTACATCCCTTAAACTAAGCTCAGTAATTTTGTAAGAACACATTTTAACTACTAAAACAGATGCATATATATTCTTAACAAATGAATAACGTTGTAGGGTCACAGGTGCCGGCTAGGGCAGGGGGGGGAAGGGATCGTCTTGGATCTCAAAGGACATCAGCAGTTATCCTTCACATGGGGTCTAGGCATTACATCAAAGTTCAAACAATAGAGCAGAGGCTCTTGCTGCCTTCCAAGGGATCTCAACTCTAAGACAAAAAGAACCATGGCAGGATTGTCATCCTCACAGATTCAACTATAGTTATCCAAAGCAAACTTCCCCCCCTTGCGGCCATATTCATACTGTCATACAAATGCTTTCTGCTCTGCAGGACTTGAGTGTGATTTCCCTATTCTAGATCAGGAGGCAGTTAAACTCACTAAAGGATGAAAAAGAAAATAAGGGAGTTGAAGAGCCCATGTGCTCCCTTAGGATATATGGAAGGATGAGAGAGATTGTAGGACTCACTACCACATTCCATGAACAGGGATTAAATTCAAATAAAAAAGAGGGGGGTGATATGTGTCCCCCCATGTGTCATTTACTATCCACGGAGCAATGTTTTAAAAGTCAGAAGCAGAACCTGAATCAGCTCAGGGTCAGATTACAAAAAAATACATAAAATATGAAAATTTTAATAATAATACTATACACACACCCACACACATCAACGTACATGTTGTCTATTGGCAGCATTGAGTGACATTCATCAACGTACATGTTGTCTATTGGCAGCATTGAGTGACATTCATAAAATGTGAGGAAACACTTGGAGTGTTTCCTCAAGGATTTTCCATGGAAAAAATATATTCATGTACATTAATGTAAATCCAAACCATTAGACACCAAATATGCAAAGTTTGTTCATGTATATTACTGTGTAGCTTGTAAGGATGAATATAACATAATGGCACCAAGTGCGATACATATCTAAAACAAAATACATAAATATCAAGGCTCTAAATGGCCTCTAGAGTACAAAAAGCATCGTGATACAGTGATTTTTTGTTGGATATGTATTGTTTTCTTTGCAAGTAGACTTTGCATCCTGACACGATCAAGGGGTCCAGGGGTAGAGCCCTCAAGAAAACAAACTTTGGGTCTGTTATGGGTTGTTTTCCTTGCTTTACCATCTTGGTGGGTCCAAACCAGTTCATTACAGGACTTGTGTCCAGTGCAATTCAAGTGCCAGTCCAAAGGCATTGAGACTTGAACTGACTGAACCAGATGGTTCTGGTTCCAGTTTGGCCATTTTTTAAAATACCACCATTAGGTGGGTTGGTGAATTAAGAAGCTAGGTTTCTCAATGCTCCCGGACTTGGTGTGTCTTGTCACTACATTTAATGTCTTCAATACATGATACTACATTCCTTCTAGTTCAGGCGTGGGAGGATCAACAGGATATCATGCCTTCATACTTGAAATTATCAATGTTTAATGGTTGTATGAGTAGAATGTGATTATTTCATAAGGTGTTTTCAATAGGGTATTTTCATATGTTCTTGTCATCTCAGTGAATTTCACCTTTCACAAAGCTCTCCTCCATGCTTTAGGGGAATTATCTCGACCTACAGATGGGGGAGGGGTTTCTTATTTGTTCCTTGTCAACAGAGAAAGAATGGAACACTGACTATATCTTGGCAACCATTTGGTGATGTGTGTGAGGTAAGGGGCCACCTATATTGCTGCTCCTTGAAAATTGCCAGGACTGGTGTCCAGTGAAGTTCGAGTACCAGTCCAAAGACATTGAGACTTGAACTAACTGAACCAGCTGATTCTGGTTCCAGTTTGGCCATTTTTTAAAGTACCACCATGAGGTGGGTTGGCGAATTAAGAGGCTAGGTTTCTCAATGCTCACTACATTTCATGGCTTCAATGCATGATACTGTTGAAATATTGTAACTGCAAAGAGTATTATAATTATTATTGATGTATTATTCATTAGATCAATCCCCTTTTGTGGATTGATCATGTCGGGTGTTGTAAATGACCAAATCCCCTTTTGCGGATTGGTCAAACCCTAATTGTAATGAGCTAAATGAAAAGTCGGCCCCATAATATATTAAAGTGGTTATAACCACCCAGAATGAGAAGTCGGCCCTGCCAGTGAAAAGACACCCCAGTTCACACGTGCCAGATTGTATAAATAAGAGAGGCTAGCGCCTCATTGGTACACACACTCACTTGTTCATCAGAGCGCAAGTCTGGAGCTGCAGTTGGAGAAGAAGAAGAGAGAGAGGCGCACTTCTTGGAGAGGACTTTCTGTATTTGTTTGAGTTATCTCTTGGCATTGTATTGGCTATCTATATTAAGGAAGTTTTTGCTGGGTTTACTCCCCCATGAGGGTTTCCCAGGATAAATGTTGTGTCTCTTGTGATTATGTATTTCTCAGTGATCCTGTCTATGCTATGGTTATCTAGTGAATTGAAAAGAAACCTAATAATAGCTTAAACCTTAACATGGTTTCAGAGCTAAGCTGAAGAGAGCATCTTTCACAAGAAGAAAAACGTCATTGTTGTCGTACATGCAAATTAGGGCTTTTTATTGAAGAAGATTATCAGCCTCAAAACCATCTAGAAAAGTGCACCCTAACCCAAGGAGTTCTTTGGCACCTTCGGCGCACCTTTTCAGAGGGTAGATCTCCCAGAAAGTGAAACCATAGTTTTCACTGGTACCAGAAAACCAGAAGTACCAGAAGTACCAGAAAACCAGAAGTACCAGAAGTACCAAAAAACCAGAAGCACCAGTCTAGAAATCCGCTGATCAAGTTTGAGGGGGTTAAAGTTGGATTTTCAGAAATCTGACTGCACCAGCTTACTCGCCTCAGCTCAACGCATCTATCCCCCGGATCAGAATTTCAAAATTTGAAGTTTGAAAAATTAGGGTTTCCTCATAACACCCTAAGTTACAGTTGCAGTTACAGTCTCAGAACTAGTTGCAGTACTAGTCGAAGTATCAGCCGTAGTACCAGTTGCAGTCACCCTTGAAGTTTTTAAGAGTTGGTGATCATTGTCGCTGCTACCA
>ML798432.1:265739-282580 GCA_009831015.1 Picea engelmannii
GCAGACTTACTGGGGCCGACTTCTCCTTCTGGGTACTAATTAATTCATATTAATTATATTTTTGCAACCGACATCTCATCTAGGGTTTCCTTTACTTCTTTGCTTCCTTCCAGAATATTCTAATCTCGTCATAGGTCACAATGGAGGTTCATACCTCCCGAAGCTACCATAATATTAACACTAATTACTCCAAATACCAATTTTAGCTCTATGTATAGTCAAAACTATCAAGATTATTGAGTCTATAGATTGTGTACAGTCGCAACAATCTCTCTTCTATGGTTCATGTGTGGGTTCAACCTCATGGGGTTTCTCTCTAGATGTCATTTTTCTTTTCAAGGGAAACCTATGGAGATTACCACCTCTTACACACACCTATGGGTTCTCTACACCTATCCCAACTTTAGCATGAAACTTGCACCCCAACCATTGAGTTTCTAAAGGGTTTGCATTTCTAAACCTTTTTGAGAGACAATGTTTCATTTTCACTTCCAAGACATTAGATATGAGATCTTAGGCTCCAACCTTGCTTGCACTGAGTGGTCTCACATCAAGGGGGTCAAAACTCTCAAGCTCCATCACCTTATCCAGTGTAAACAAGTCATCCCTTAGCATGCCATACAGGTTGAGTTTGGTGCATGTTCTTGTTGATTTTGTAGCTTCGAGAGGTATTCCCACAAGAGGCCAAGGTGTCAGGTATGTGGGAATCTTCGTTGGCACCAGATTAACCTTTCGTTTCAGTGAAATCGTCCTCGGAATGAGGTCAGGGCCTCATGGGCAAGTTGTTGGGCTTTGTGGGCATGTGATGGGGTGTCACACCCAGAAAGAGGAATAAAATATTCTAATTAATTGTTGAGTTTAGAAAGGGCTCCTAAACTCACTCATTAGACTTGTATATAAAGGAGAGAAGTCATTGTGACATTTCATCATCTTGCGGCATCATGGAGTTAACATAAGTGAGTAAACACTTGTGCTAGGGAGTATGGAAATTGTGGCAAGGAGATTTTTGTATGTCAATGCTATTGTTATTGTTCAATTCAACTCTCATGACTAATGTAGTTTATAAGCAATTGGCTTTGAACAATCTTGCAAATAACATTAAGTCGATATTATAGATGTTGAGTACACCTTTCCCTTATTAGGTGCTATATGTTGATGAAAGGAATGAAAGGACAATAAAGAAAATAGAAAACATAGTTTTAAAACATCTACTAATAATCACATTTTATATAAAGAGAAATTATGGTTGTACAAGAGATAGCACACCTTCTATGTTTAATAGTGTGTATACATCAAGAAATCCAATTTACACAAGAATACCATACCTATTTCTTTCCTTCTACCCTTCCTCTCTGATTCGTCGTGCATTTCATCATCACTTTCACTATATGGCCGTTTTTTGTCTCCTTTATCGTGTCTGCAACTCAAATAACAATAACAACTCCTACAACATCAAATACAATTATAGGACAACTAACTAGTATATTTCTATAGACTGCAGCATAACTAATGAAATTATATAGAAAACTAAGATTATAGCTCTTAGGAAATTACCTCCTTTGTTTATGTCTCTCCTTATCTTGCTTATGTAATTGTCGTGCCTTTTCTTTCTCTTTCTTGTAGTTCAACTTTATAGAGCACCTATTCAAAAATAATCATCAACATAAAAGTGTAAATGCATGAGCAAAAAACGATTAATGCAAGTGAATGTTCATAAGATGCTAAACTTTACTAAATCCTAAGATAGATATTGGAAGCATGATGATCAATGTATTTAAATTTCAGCATAAATTTGCAATAGAAGTATTTGTTATCTTTTGGGATTACTCCAAAAGTGTTTTCAGCTAGCCAAGAGAGCACTATGTCTCCTACCCCTTTGGTAATTCTTGACAGACATATGGATGGCTCAGTTTGAGTGGATATTTGACCTTGTATATATTACTAGCATAGTGCACTTACCTAGGAGGTTGTTACCCTATGTGGCATGATGACTAACCCATTGGGTGCACACAATGGGGGAGTCAATTGCTTAATTAGGAGAGGTACCCATCTATGAGCATGAGTGCTAAGCACTTGCAGGAGGGCACATAGCCCTAAGAGAATAGGACCATGTGACATACACCTTAGAGGTTGGATACTTGACTCAAGGATGCTTGGGTTTAGGAGCATACTTCATGGAGGTTTTTTATGGACCCAAACACATGTCGAGGAGAACCATTGGAGCAAGTAACTACCTTGGCACACATGTTGAGGAGCATTGGGCACAAGAGGACATGTTGCACATATCTGGATTGTAGAGATTTCGAAAATATTATTTTTATTGCAAATTCAAGAATTCACCTTAACCTTTGTTGAATTTTTAATGCTTAGCTCAAGCACATGTAGTTTCTTTCAATTTAGCATGAACTTGAACCATAAACAATGCAGCAATACAATATAAAATAGTTGCAGTAACCAAGATCAAAAGAAGAATAACCATGCACAAGAACACAAGAAGTTGTCCTAGGAAAACCCTTCTCAATCAAGGGAAAAACCCAGCAATCCTTTGCTATAGAGTCAAGAGAAGATCACCCTTTCACCACAAACCCTAGTGCATACAAGAGAGTGCTCTATGACCAAGAAAGATAGCGCCTAATGTTAAAAATAATTAAAAAGTACCTAGGCAAGTGTTTCTCATCACCTAGGCGCCTAAGGGGTGAGAAAGTGCCTAATGTGGACCCTAGTCTTTTAATTTGTGAGAGACAAATTAAAAGGTGAATTTTTGAGACTTAGGGAAAGTGGGTGAATAAAGTGATTTTATTTCCACCGTTGATCTCATCTAATCTCTACCGTTGGATGAGAAGACTCTTCACCTTCCCCCATGAGGTCAACTAGGGTAGGAGGGCGCACCCTTTCTAGGGTTGACTCATTCATTGTTGAGAGAGCAAGAAGAGAAGAGGGCAAGCTGAAGAAGGAGGCCATTAACTGAGCTAGGGCACGCATTCCAAGACAGCATATAGGCATACTTTGGCACGCAAATCGAGGAGAGAGTACAGCCATTAATTGCAAGTTGTACTGTACGAATTTGGAAGGTCGTACAGCTTTAAAGTCGACACAGAAATCAAGGCAAGGTACAGCATTAAAGGAGGACTGTACTATATGGATTTTTGAGGAGGTCGTACAGTCAAATATTGCACAGAAATCGAGCAGGGTACAGCAAAAGATGCAGGTCGTACTGTACGGATTTTAGCAGTGCATACTGCTGTTTATTGCTGCACAGTTTTAGAGGAATTTGCTGTGTGAATTTTTTGAGTTTTGGCACAGTTCCCAAGGCGGTCGTACAGGCATTTATTGCCCATAATATTGTTGTTGATGTTGGCATAGATTTCGAGGTGACCATACTAACAAAGAGGGTTCAAAACAGGAGGATTTGACCTGTGCATTTGTACAGGAAATTCTATTATGAATTTTGAGGAGTTTGGCTCAGCATTTTGAAGACAAAGCTTGGCACAGTTTTTGAGATAAGTCTGTATTAAATTTCTGAAATTATTGACTGCTGTAAAAGACATTTCCTCTGACCTCAAATATAACAAAAACTCCATCTCTCACGGGTTTTCCCCTTGTGGGTTTTTCCAGGGTCATTGTTAGACCAAAAATCACTATGTTAAATTTTCTGAGTTATGTGCTGCTGATATGTTTTTATTTCTGCATTAAACATTGTTCAGAATCCTCATGTTTCAGTTCTGAAAATATTATTTTATGCTGAGTTTAATTGGCTGTCCTAAAACTGGGTTTGGGCATTAAACATTGGCTGAAAATCAGCGAGACTTGAAACTGGGTGGGGTCTGAAATTTTACATGGTATCAGAGCTGAGTTAAAGAGAAGCAGAGATATATCAGCAAGTCAGAAAAGTGGGACAGCAGTCACTTCACTGGACAGAATTTTGAATTTTGAATTTTCAACAGAAAAGGGTCAATAGCTACAGGTTTGAGGGTTGAGGACAGACTTGATGGGGCAGCAAACTTTGGTGCTTGGAAAGAGAGGATGATCTTAATGTTGCAAGAAAATGAGTTGTGGGATGTTGTTGAGAACTCCGCAACAAATCCTGTGAATGTACCTACTGATGCTACTCTTCTTCCAGCATACACTAAGAAGAGTATCAAGGCTAAGAGGTTTATTCTTGATGCCATCAAGGATTATTTGATTCCTCATGTAATGGGGAAAGCAAATGCCTATGAGATGTGGGAGTCTTTGACGAAGTTGTACCAGAGTACAAATGAAAACCGGAAGATGGTTTTGAGAGAAAAACAGAAGAGCATTAAAATGACCAAGGATGAAAATGTGGTCACATATCTTACTAGGTTGACATAGGTGAGAGATGAGCTTGGACTTGTGGGGGAGGCCATTGCTAACAGTGAGCTTGTGAGAACAGCATTGAATGGAGTTTCCAAACAATGGGTTGTTTTTGTAGAGGGCATTGTGGCTAGGGAGAAGCTTCCCAATTGGGAACGTCTTCGGGATGACTTTGTTCAGGAGGAGACCCGGAGAGGTTATGTACATGGCAATTCATCTACAGGTCATGATGAGGAGAATGTGGCTCTTACTGCCAACAGCAGGAAGAAATTCAAAAAGGGTCCTAAGGAAGGAAACAAACCGAAGGGTGAAGGGAAGAAGAACATGAGCAAAGTCAAGTGCTTTGCATGCCACAAGTTTGGGCACTATGCAGGTCAGTGTCCGAACAAGAAGAAGAAGTAGACAGCAGCTTCAGCAGCGGTGGAGGAGTTCCCCGCCAAGTTTGATAAGGAGTTTTCCTTAGTTGTGTGTCTTTCCACCAGGACCACTCATTCTGATATGTGGTATATTGACAGTGGGGCTTCCCTCCATATGATAGGGGTTCCTGAGGACTTGACAGATCTTACTCAGATTGGTGATGTTGAGGTAGTGCTTGGATATGACCGGGTGGTCAAGGCAGTTGGTAGTGGGACGGTATCATTTCAGAGGAAGTCTTTACCTCCCATGTAGTTGAGAGAGGTCCTATATGTTCCGGACTTGAAGAAGAACTTAGTTTCAGTTTCTACTATCGAGGAGAGGGGCTATGAGGTGTTGTTCCGTGATGGGCAGGTGCTCCTTTTCCCCAAGGGGTCCAGTATCACTTCGGCCAAAGTGATTGGGACTCGACATGAGAAATTGTACAAGCTCATGTTCTAGCCAGCAAGAGCATTATTTCATTCTACCAGCAACAATGATCTATGTGAGCTATGGCACAGGAGGATGGCACATTTGCACCATGGGGCTTTGAGGGTACTTAGGGAGACTGTGCCTGGAGTTCCAGATTTCAGTACAGAGCACTAGGAGTTGTGCAAGGGGTGTGCTTTGGGAAAGTACACCAAGACTAGTTTTCCTAGCAGTGACAGTAGAGCAGCAGGTATCCTTGATCTTATTCATTCTGATGTATGTGGCCCGATGTCCTCGGCATCGTTGACTGGTTGTTTATACTATGTTATATTCACTGATGACTTCTCACGGAAGTCTTGGATTTTCTTCATGAAGACCAAAGGACAGGTCTTCAGTCAGTTCCAAGAGTTCAAAGCTCTTGTGGAGAACCAAACTGGGAAGAAAATCAGAGTTCTGAGGACAGACAATGGGGGTCAGTATACCTCCAAGGAGTTCATGGATTTTTATGCAGGAGAGGGCATCAGGAGAGATTTGATTGTTCCCTACAACCCACAACAGAATGGGGTTGCTGAGAGGAAGAATAKGGCCATAGTTGGGGCTATGAGAGCCATGCTACATGATCAGGGGTTGCCACTATTTCTTTGGGCTGAGGCATGCTACACTGCAGTTTATCTRCARAACARGAGTCCACACAGGGCAGTGGGGAGTATGACTCCTGAGGAGGCTTTCTCTGGGAAGAAGCCTGAGGTGGGGCACTTTCGGATTTTTGGGTGCATTACATATTCACATGTCCTTTCTGAGAAGAGGACAAGGCTAGAACCCACAGCAGAGAGAGGGATCTTTGTTGGGTATAGCGAGACTTCAAAGGCTTTCCGTATATACATTCCTTCCTTGAGGAAGACAGTTTTGAGGAGGGATGTGAGATTTGAGGAGGACGGAGCCTTTAGGAAGTCACGAAGGACGGAGAGGGGTGAGCAGTCATCATCGCAGATCCAGGTGAGTTCGCAGCAGACTTCAGTGACACAAAGTTCGGGGCCACCAGTTTCGGTGACGACAAGTCCACAGTTGACAAGGCCACAGATGTCAGGATCGCAGGTTATTGGACCACAAGTTTCAGGATCGAGTTCTCCAGATTCTACTTCAGGATCATAGTCTTCAAGAGATGGGGTTGAGCAGGGAGAGTCCCCTCCACGGGACACTACTTCAAAGAGGAGGAAGCCCAAGTGGCTTCAAGATACTTTGAGGGAGGCACAGGGTTCAGTGGGGAATCCCAGGCAGGCTGTGAGGGAGAGTAAAGCTCTTGAGAGGTTTTGCAGCTACATCGCGATGGTGAGCAGTATCGGGAGTCTGAGCCTTCCACTTTTTAGGAGGCTACTGGTAGACAGGTTTGGAGAAATGCCATGATGGAAGAGTACAATTCCATCATGAAGAATGATGTTTCGGAAGTTGTTCCTAGACCTGAGGGGAAGTGAGTGGTGACTTCCAGGTGGCTCTATAAACTCAAGCATGTTGCAGATGGCAGCATTGAGAAGTACAAAGCTCGCTTTGTAGCTCGAGGGTTCTCACAGGTTGAGGGAGTTGATTATGATGAGACCTTCGCGCCAGTTGCTAGATATACCTCGATCAGGTCGGTGATTTCCATTGCAGCAGAGATGGGTTGGAAGATCCACCAGATGGATGTGAAGACCGTATTTCTGAATGGTCTTATACAGGAGGAGGTGTATATTGTACAACCATTGGGCTTTGAGGTACATGGGAGAGATTCTCATGTGTGTAGACTGAAGAAGGCATTGTATGGGTTGAAACAAGCTCCTAGAGCTTGGAATTCGAGGATTGATGCCTATTTGCAGCAGTTGGGCTTTGAGAAGAGTGAGGCGGATCCCAACCTATACTTCATTGTGGTTGGAGAGGATCTTCTCATTCTCTTTCTATATGTGGATGATCTTTTCATTACAGGGGCAGAGAGACTCATCACTAGCTGCAAGGAGAGGCTTGCTTCAGAGTTTGAGATGACTGATATTGGACCGATGCACTATTTTTTGGGATTGGAGGTTTGGCAGGAGCCTGGACACATCTTCCTGGGACAAGGGAAGTATGTGTGTGACATTCTGAGGAGATTTCAGATGGAGGATTGTAAGCCCATGACCACTCCCATGATTACCAACTAGAAGAAGATTCATGCTTCTGAGTCACAGTTGGTGGATTCCACTTTATATCGTCAGTTGATCGGATCTTTGATGTATTTGGTCAATACCAGGCCAGATATGTGTTTTGTTGTCAACACTTTCAGTCAGTTCATGGTGGAGCCTAGGAGAGTGCACTGGGTGGCAACAAAACATGTGCTCAGGTATCTTTGTGGTACGGTAGATTATGGTCTGGACTATCAGAGAGGGGATGGAGTTCGTCTGGTTGGCTATATAGACCCAGATTGGGCAGTATGTGTCAGTGACTGGAAGAGTACTTATGGGTGTTGCTTCGGATTGGGCTCAACAGTTGTGTCTTGGTTCAGTCGGAAGAAAAAGTCAGTGGCTTTGAGTTCTGCAGAGGCCGAGTATATGGCCGCCAGTCAGGCCAGTTGTGAGGCTCTTTGGCTTCGCAAGTTACTAGTGGGATTGTTTGGTGTGCAGTTGAGGCCTACCTTGATTTACTGTGATAATCAGAGTTGCATTAAACTCTCGGAGAATCCAGTTTTTCATGACAGTTCTAAGCATATTAAGATTCGTTATCTCTTCATCCGTGACTATGTTCAAAGAGGAGCAGTGGAGCTACAGTACATATCTACAGATGAGCAGGTTGCAGACATACTCACCAAAGAATTGGGCAAAGGCAAGTTTGTATTTTTCAGGGACAAGCTTGGAGTGGTGAGTAACACTTTCCTCCATAAGAGGGAGTGTTAAAAATAATTAAAAAGTACCTAGGCAAGTGTTTCTCATCACCTAGGCGCCTAAGGGGTGAGAAAGTGCCTAATGTGGACCCTAGTCATTTAATTTGTGAGAGACAAATTAAAAGGTGAATTTTTGAGACTTAGGGAAAGTGGGTGAATAAAGTGATTTTATTTCCACCGTTGATCTCATCTAATCTCTATCGTTGGATGAGAAGACTCTTCACCATCCCCCATGAGGTCGACTAGGGTAGGAGGGCGCACCCTTTCAAGGGTTGATTCATTCATTGTTGAGAGAGCAAGAAGAGAAGAGGAAGAGTTGAAGAAGGAGGCCATTAACTGAGCTAGGGCACGCATTCCAAGACAGCATACAAGCACACTTTGGCACGCAAATCGATGAGAGAGTACAGCCATTAATTGTAGGTCGAACTGTACAGATTTGGAAGGTCGTACAGCTTTAAAGTCGACACAGAAATCAAGGCAAGATACAGCATTAAAGGAGGACCGTTCTGTACGGATTTTTGAGGAGGCCATACAGTCAAATATTGCACAGAAATCGAGTAGCGAGGTATAGCAAAAGATACAGGTCGTACTGTACGAATTTTCGCAGTCCGTACTGTTGTTTATTGTTGCACAGTTTTCGAGGAATTTGCTGTAGGAATTTTTTGAGTTTTGGCACAATCCCCTAGGCACATGCATTTATTGCCCAGAAAATTGTTGTTGTTGGCACAGTTTTCGAGGTGACCATACAATCAAAGAGGGTTCAGAAAACGAGGAGTTGACCTGTGCATTTGTACAGGAAATTCTGTTATCAATTTCGAGGAGTTTGGCTCAGCATTTTGAAGACAAAGCTTGGCAAGGCTTTCAAGATAAGTCTGTATTAAATTTCTGAAATTATTGACTGTTGTAAAAGACATTTCCTCTGACCTAAGAAATAATAAAAACCCCCTCTCTCACTGGTTTTCCCCTTGTGGGTTTTTCCAGGGTCACTACTAGACCAAAAATCATTGTGTTAAATTTTCTGAGTTATTTGTTGCTGATATGTTTTTATTTTTGCGTTAAACATTGTTCAATATCCTCATGTTTCAGTTCTGAAAATATTAATTTATGCTGAGTTTATTTGGCTATCATAAAACTGGGTTTGGGCATTAAACATTGGTTGAAAATCAGCGAGACTTGAAACTGGGTGGGGACTGAAATTTTACACCTAAGACAAGTGCGCACTTCATCCCTACAAGTAGGCGTTCAGATAATGAAACAAGTGTTAGTGAGTGATCCACAATGGGGATCAACTCTTATTTATACATGACATAGCACATCAAATGGATGTCTCTATTGGCACAATAGGGTCGACTTCTATAACTCAATAATATAATTATCTTTACATGGTGGGGCCGACATGTACCCTTCACAATACAAAATTACAGTTACACAATAAATCTTACTCTTAGACAATATAGCAAGGATCTCTCACATCCTCTAGTGCTCAACCACTAGGGACACGTCCACCTGTGCTCAGCCAGAGGGACGTCACTCTCAACAGATCAACTCAACTAAGTCCATAGGAGTACTATCTGGAGAGTCATCTCAAGTCGACTCAACTAAGTCCATAGGAGTCCGACAGGAGACCATCTGAAGTCATCTCAACTCAATCCAGAGGAGTATGGCTCACCCATCACATGGGCGTTATCATAGATCGTCTAAACTCGGTCCAGAGGAGAACAACCTAGAGAATGTCTCATGAAGCTGCAATCATCAACACTCCCTCTAAAACCCTTGGTCTACAAGAAGTAAATCCACGTCTTTCAAGAGTGATCATTGATGAAGAGCACATAGTATCAAGTCCAAGATCCCCTTGGATCTACTGTCACTGCTCGAAAAGGACCCCTTGACATTCTTGCCAAGAGCACAACCTCTGCAAACACTATCATGCTCAATATGTATCTCTGGAAGACCTGTTACCATCTTCCCCAGAGCGGGAAGGGCTCTATAATGTAAATGATCAAGTCTCCTATGCCATAGCTAGCTCAAGTTGATATATCATGTAACAGGGCCTGGACTGGTCGAACAGTCAATCCGTATAAACTTTTTTCTCGAACACCAATCACCCGGGCAGAATCCATGTGTGACTTCTTGTTACCATGCAAGAACTTTTCATTCAGAGAAAGTAACCTTGTAGCCTTTATCCTCTAAGGAAGAAACAAAGACAAGGTTCCTTTTCATCCCAGGTACATATAGTACCTCACCTAATTGTAGTGTTATGTCAAAATCTAGTTGGAAAGAAGAAGTTCCAACACCCTTCACAGTATATCTGGCATTATCACCAAGTACAACATGTAGACGAGACTCTTTCTCCACAAGGTCTGTAAGATGTTCTCTATATCCAATCATGTGTCTGGAAGCACCACTGTCAATCAACCAAATATCACTATCAGTAGGAACCGTACTCAAGAGTGTTGATATAAAGAAGAATGCTTCATCTTTTATGTCTTCATCTCTCTGATGTGGTTCTGGATCAACATCGGCAGTGGATGCATATTGTCTTCCTTTCTTCTTGGTAGGACAATTTCTCACAATGTGTCCATACTTGTCACATCTGAAACATTGAATCCTTGATATGTCTTTTCTTTGTTCATGACTTGGAGCTACTGAAGTTTTCTTGTCTTTGAATGCTTTGTCAAAACCTCTTCTATTTCTTTTTCCTCTCTTTGTATGAGAAGCAAGGGCTTGATTGTCATCATGATGGCAGTCTTGCACACCTCTGGCTATAAGTCTGGTTTCCTCCTGAGTGCAGTCTGCCCATAGACGATCAAACTGAGGTAAGTCTGCTCTTCCACTGATACTTTGAAGGAATGGTTCCCAATGTCTTGGAAGAGCATTGAGAATAATCATGAGAAGTTCTCTGTCTGTGATGGTTTCTCCAATGGCACCTAGTTAATCTTTGATCTATGAAATCTTCATGAAGAAGGTAGCAATGGTGTCAACTTTCGTCATCTTGATATTTTGAAGTTGGTGTTTCAATGTAAGAGCTTTGTTTGTGTTGTTACTCTCAAACATCTTCTTCAATGCATCATACATTTCATAAGTTGTCTTCAGGGTAGAGATGCGAGGTAGTAGATGATCTCTTACTGAATAGATGATTATCTTCCTAGCTTTGACATTGTTTGCCTTCCATTCAGCCTTCTCTTCATCGATTGTTGTTGTTGGTAGAATCTTCTCTATCAATCTTAATAGGTCATCCTCTTCCAGAGTGATGTGTAATCATGACTTCCAAGAGCTGAAGTTGCTTGTTCCTTCAAGCCTATCTTCCACAAAACTTTTATTCCTCATGGCTTGCATATTCTTCACAAACCCTGACGGCCAGGCTAGAAACCCTAGCGTTTTTCAAGAGGAAGTCTCTAGGAGGTTTGTTGACTTATGACTGCCAACAAGAAACCCTAGAGAGTCAAAGGAACCTCAGCAAGATGCAAAAATACTCCAACGTTCTGCAGAAAACCTAAAACCGAAATTTTGCAAAAAACCTAGGGCTGAAAATCAAAACTTCTTCAATTTTTTATCTGAGAGTTGCAGGTGGTGCGCTGGACTAGGTCGTACTTGCCTGTGCAAAAATTAGGCCCAATATTCAAGGGGAAAGTGCTAAAACTAGCTTGACAAGGAAAATGAAAGGGGTCATTTTTGCAGTTGCAGCAAGAAGGTGACGGCTTGCTTGGAATAGCTTGTGCAATGGCTCTTTAGGAACACTGCTCTTATACCATGTTGAATTTTTAATGCTTAGCTCAAGCACATGTAGTTTCTTTCAATTTAGCATGAACTCGAACCATAAACAATGCAGCAATACAATACACATTAGTTGCAGTAACCAAGATCACAAGAAGAATAACCATGCACAAGAACACAAGAAGTTGTCCTGGGAAAACCCTTCTCGATCAAGGGAAAAAACTAGCAATCATTTGCTATAGAGTCAAGAGAAGATCACCCTTTCACCACAAACCCTAGTGCACACAAGAGGGTGCTCTATGACCAAGGAAGATAGCGCCTAAGAGAAGTGCGCACTTCATCCCTACAAGTAGGCATTGAAATAATGAAACAAGTGTGAGTGAGTGATCCACAATGGGGATCAACTCTTATTTATACATGACCTAGCACATCAAATGGATGTGTCTATTGGCACAATAGGGTCGACTTCTATAACTCAATAATATAATTAATCTTTACACAATATTAGTTATCTTTACATGGTGGGGTCGACTTGTACCCTTCACAATACAAAATTAGGGTTACACAATAAATCTTACTCTTAGACAATATAGCAAGGATCTCTCACATCCTCTAGTGCTCAACCACTAGGGACACATCCACCTGTGCTCAGCCAGAGGGACATCACTCTCAACAGATCAACTCAACTAAGTCCATAGGAGTACTATCTGGAGAGTCATCTCAAGTCGACTCAACTAAGAACATAGGAGTTCGACAGGAGACCATCTCAAGTCATCTCAACTCATTCCAGGGGAGTATGACAAGAGACCACACACGTCATCTCAACTCAGTCCAGAGGAGTAAGGCTCACCCATCACATGGGCGTTCTCATAGATCGTCTAAACTCAGTCCAGAGGAGAACTTGGAGAATGTCTCATGAAGCTGAAATCATCAACAACCTTGAGGTTTTTCAGATCTATTTCCTGTGAACTTTCAGCCCTAGGGATGAATCTGAAATATGAATTTATAGTAGCAATATTTGACTTCTCTTCAACCCAATCTCATAAGGCAGCCAAAGAAAATAAATACCGTTTAAATGTACTTCAATACCACAAAGTTAGAGCGCTTAAGGCACACTCTTCCAAGCATATAAGAGATTCAAAGTCCCTTATTACGGCAGATTATAACAGTAGTAAATCTGCTCCTTTATCTTCTAAATATGTGCTAAACCACTTAACCAATTTGTGTAGTTACAACTTGCTGTCATTTCAATTCGTATCTATGATTGCCTTCCTAAAATCGATATTTAATGTGTCTTTACTTTCATTTGTTTACATATTCAATTTATTTCTGTCGTTACTCACATTCATTGATGTTTTCGATTTCCAGCACGTGTGCACACAGAATTCTGGTAGCGTGTGTTTTTGTTTGTTCCCAGCAGTCTTGTTGTTGTTAACACATGAATCTCAATAAATTGAAAAGTCATGAGCTTGAATTTACAACCACAAGATTTGCTGGGTTTGATTTGACATTGCAAGTTCATTTTCTTTTACATTTCAGTTTGATAACGATACAGGAATTAATTAAATCAATGAGTAAGTTAACTGGATCATTCGGCATCTGAACGAGAAGAGTGTAAGCGATTGGTGAAAGGACAGAGCATACTCACACACTTGATTTCAATTTCTGGAAATGACTTGTCAAACAGAGTGTTTTTTACCGTAGAAAGAATAGCTTGGAGTTTCCTTACCTAGTCCCGCATTAATTATTCCAACACCTCATAAGCTTACGAGCATCCGGATTGATAATTTAATGTACATCAATTTAAACAATTAATTGACACACAAAAACATAACCCTAATCTCCAAAGTGATTAACAGTTGAGATTAGATCTCAACTCACTTGAGATCAATGGCTAAGATTCATTTAATTCACTAATGCTAATAACCTTGGCATTTCATTAAATTAAACTCACTTTAATTACAAAAACACTTTAATAATTCCTTTAACTAAAGTAAATTATTAAGGTTGAAGGCTTTGGACGACTTCCACACGTCTAGAGTCTAGACACTTAGACCTGTGTGGAAGTACCTGTCCAATGCTACAAACATCAACAGTTATGCTGTCCCGCATGTCTTGTCACTTGTGAGGTATGTATCCACATTCAAAGAAAGACATGAAGATCTCTTGATAAGGTCATTTTTACTCTCATTGGGACAAAAGCAAAGGGATTGGGTCAACCACTCTTGCAGTCCAAAGAGCATACTTTCTCTCAAGGTATTCTTTGAAGAATTTCTCAAGCGTTGAGGTCCAAGGCTTCAAAGCTTTGAAAACAGATATCAGGACCGGTTGGCAGCCCTACAGGACGAAGGCCTCATTGGTATTTTGGAAGATGACGATGCTGCCACTGAAGCTGACAGTGCATTTTTGGAACAGGTTGTTTTGGCCCCCCTTGAAGATGATGACATTTTGGATGAAGAGGATAGTGCTAACATCCCTGATCATGAAAGAAGCTGTAAGGTTGTTCAAGACAATGGTTCAGCTGAAACAGTCATAAAGGATGTTAAGGCATCTGCTGAAGACAAGGAAGATGATAAAACCAGCATAGAAGTAGGTGACTCGATGGTTGAGTGTGTTTTTGGTCTGGTGAATAAGGAACCTGAGCCAGAACATCAGCAAGGATCAGCCCACGACCCCATTGCGCTAGAAGAAAAGTCAGCCAATTAGGGTTTCTTGGGTATCATTGAAGCTGAAGATGAGGTTTTCAAAAGGTTTTCTGAATCTTGGCAAATGGACACCAACCCTCATAATATTCCCAGTGAGGAAGTCATCAATCTACAAGTGAATAATTGCAGATCTTACACTTTTTGTTGTAAGAAATCTCCTCTTTATGATACTTCTGAAGAGGACTATCAGATCCATTTTCTCAAAATCAATGAATACCAATGTGTAGCCTGCAAACAAGAATACTTGTGCAACCACAATCATCTTTTCAGAAAGGACAATGACAAAGATTGTTTGCATCATTTCGATCTGGATGATGAATTTGAAAGGAGCCCTGTTTCTGTGGTGGAGAAACCTTGTAAAGTGCAGATAGAGAGGTATTTCTGGAAAACCGTCACATTGAGGAGAGCATTGTTGAAGAATCTAATGCAGGGGCTGGCCTTTGCATTCTCAGCAATACACATCATGAGCACAACATGGTTATCCCAGTTGCAGAACACTCAGACTGCAAGAGCAATAAGTATGAAGGACAGCACTGAGTAGACCGCCAGGTTTTATGAGACCATGATTGCAACCTAGGACAGCGAGGACTCTGATAACCAGGTTTTCACTATTGATATATGTCACCCACAGACCTCAGTTCAGGTTGATAAGGATATGATTAAAGACAGCAAAGAATGCAGGTCGGATATGGCTATGTTGAAGAAATGGATTGCCCCAGATGCTGAAGATAGTGGCACTCATAATTTGTTAAGTCTGTCCATTTTTGGAGATGTGGTTTTTGATGTTGACAATGTTGAAAGGAAGGAGGTTAGCGTAGTGGGAGCAAGCAGACTTCTGTTTATATTGAATGACAATGTTCAGTGGGATCTAGAGCGAACAAGAATGCAGTCACTTCTAAGAAGGGTTCAACCGGCTTCCCATTTGCCTCTCCTTATGTCGAGTTCTGAAAATGTTGAAAGAATTGTCATCGAAAATTTGTTGGAGCTTCATAAATTGGATAGAATGAGGATTAGCAGCTAGTCTATTATTCTTCTTAGAGAGAATGAAAATGGTGATACCAGTGCATTTTTAGGTGATAATTGATCAAGAGGGGGGTTATTGTGGCTTGCCCATCATACTCCTTTACAACCAAATGTTTATCCTTCAAACAATCGAGATCTGGCGTTGAAGTCTTTGGATCCTCACTTAAAGGCCCTTTTAAATGTGAAGCCATCAGAAGTGACACTGAGGGGTTGTATTACCGTTTTCAATCAGGCATTAGAAAGAACTGAAAGTGACATTGTTTCTGCAGACCAGAACAGTCTTCCTGGTTGGCCACCTCCTAAAATTAATGTGTTTGATGACATTGTGGAAGGTGCAGTTGTAATGTTCCTGACTTGGCTAGTCTAGGAAACGCTGCTAATGTGTGTGTAGGATTAATTGTTTACAGCATATAAATGATCATACAAATAAGAAATGCGACAAAGGACTGCAAAGTTTATATTATGATATCTCTGCGGAGTACAAAGGCTGAATGCGGCTAAATAAAATGAATCACTCGGCAAGATCAAAAGACAAAAGGATCTTAGCCGGAATACAATAAGCAAACTAAATGATAATACCCGATAATAGATGAGCACTGCGGGATCAATGGATGAGCTGGAACTATGGCAGCTCGTACGGTAACTGTTGGAAGTCGAGAAAGTTCGCCCTGGCAGCTATACCTCTCGGAATGGCCTGGAAACTATCCCAAATGGTGCGCCCTGCTCTAGCTCACAGGGCTGGTAACTGACCGGCCCCTCTACTGGTGGGTCTGGACCCCGGATGGATCCCCCTGGGGGAATGCGCCGCTCTCTCACTGACAAAATGTGTCCTAGTGATTCCACCATCGGAATTGCCCGAGATGTATCTCAAAATGATCGCCTTGGTCTAGTGGGAAATGGGTCGCAAGGGTTTCCCTGAATCTGATCTGATGCTCGCTCGGGAACCCCGAATGTGTCCGCCAAAAGTGTCGCACTTCCAAGTCTGGAAAATGCACCCCAGATGATTCCTCTGTCGTAATCTGACGAGGAACCAAGAAAAAGATGCACCTTGCCTTCCTCTCAACTGAGTTGGAGGGGAATCTCTGAACTCTCCCTGGATGGGACAAACCGATTCCCTGAACCTCCTCAAGAGTTGCACCCTCACCCTAGATAAGTATGCCCTTGTTGTTGGACCCTGCATAACTGTTGTTGAAGAATGATGGAAGACTTGTATGATCTTCCCGGTGACTAGGGTGTGTCTCTCAACACCGAAATCAGCCAACTGGTGTTTTCCTCCTGGAATCCACTGAACTATCTCTCCTGAGATGCACCTCTCTCCTCAATGACAAGTCATAATCTGCATAATGATGAATTAGACCGCT